>CAJFCO010000168.1:121698-174648 GCA_904066015.1 Synergus gifuensis
AACCACAAAAGGTACAAGTAATACCATACTTCACTATTTCTGTGGTTATGACAAGCATAGCAGTTTTTTCCATGAAGGAATTTCAACAAAGAAATAATAATAGTGCATTTAGCAGTACCCACGAAGAAAGAAGACTACTAATTTTACAGAACAGTTAATATCATTGTATCATAAAAATGTATCAAGTACTTGAATGAAGATGGATACAAAGAACGCTGCTCTCATCTTGCACTTTTAATTCTTCATTCTGTAAAATGCGACTGCGGCATTCACCACAGAATTGTTGAAATTTCGAATAGAACCGAGCAGGAAACGCGCATTGTTTCGCCGTTAAGCAGAAAGTGCTTGATGCGCAGGGATAAATACATTGTCGAGCGTCAAAAAGTCGTTACTTCTAAAGTGGAACGATGATGCTGTAAACGCAACCCTACAAATATCGATGAAACGCTCTTTTCAACGCATTTGCACTGTTGTTACGAGCTTTTCCTCATATACTATATCTTTAAGCCTGATATCATTTACGAGGAATATAAAAACCCTTTAAGCGTTTCTAGTCTAAAATACATGAAATGAGACGTTTTCATTTCAGTTCGCTGATTTTAGTAGTGTAACAAATTTAAGAAACGTTTACGAACGAAAGAACGTTTAGAAACAGATTGTTGAAAAAAGATTTATACTTAATCTCCTATCCTGACTTCATTAAAATCTTCTTCTTGAATTTTTTTCCATTCCAAACTGAATTTCGAAATAATATCTTATGGAATGACTATAACATTGTGTTTTATCTCTTCAGCAAAAGAGTATAAATCAGTTTGAGCTGTCATATAAGAATCTTGGCAAGTATACTTGAAGGCATAACTTTTATCTTTATGTCACGTCGGTGAAACTAAATTATACCCTCTTGCAGACTGAACGCACGGATTGTTTAAATAAAAATGTAAACTGACGAGAGAGATAATTCTCTCAAGTACGAGAGAGAAACGAAGAAGAGTGTTTCTTTTATAATCTTTAAAAAAAATTATGTAATAGTTATTAAACATGATTGGATACTTTATTCCCTATCTACTTGAGAAATTATGTCCTAATTAAAAGCAAAATACTTTTTCAATAACATAAACTACATACTTTGAAACACTGCTCCATAAACCCTTTACATCAACATTTACATTATCACCCGACGACTACAGAAGCTTCAAACTCTGAATCCTTGAAACTTGCAAGCAGCTTACGAATCCTAGTGATGTATCCTGACCTACTCTACAAGAAGATTCAAAACTCGCTTGCATCCATTACGAAAACGACACCATTCGACTTATCCTCCATTATCAGATTCCATTGAACTAAACTTCAGCCCCTTTCCACTTAACGCTTCCTATTGACAAAAGTGGATAGGGAGGAATTGAAGTAGAAGATATAAAGAGAGAAATTGCTATTTTTGGTTAAAATATTAAAAGCAAATAGTATAACACAATACTATAGTTTGGAACAATAATGAGACAAATTTTCCAATCTTTTTTTGCCAGTAAAGCTTCTGGAAACTCTCTATGCTCTCCACATACTCCGGAAGGTCTGCAATTACTTTACAAATGATTTTCCCCTTTTTAGTGACCTGGCCTTTGATTCTCACATTTCTGAGCCAGCTAGGTCATATATAAAAAATGATCTCAGCGAGTCTTCTTGTAAGCGCCACACACAAGAAGAAATTTCGCTCCTAGAAGCCTAGAACCTCGTTGGCGAGAAGCCGTATGTAGATAAGACAGATACGATCTGAACTTATAGTACCGGTTAATAACCTGCTGTTTATGCAGGAAAAAGCAGTGAGGTAGACGAAAAGAGTGGGAGGGTCGTTTGACCGTTCAACGAACACCTTCTCTTCTTCGGGTCGCTCTATTAAAAAGTTGAAGATAGCTGACGCTGTGGAAGAGGAAGATGGGTAGGTTGGTGGGTGCTTAACACGAAGCCCTTGCTCTATTTATTACTTCATAAAATCCTTGAAGTCCCCCGCGAGCAGGCTTCCTATTCCCACAAACATCCATGAAGTACTCGATGAACGTGATTCGAGTAGGTTCGTGTTTACGCGTCTTAAGAATCGCAGTACTAACCACCGACTTGTAATTACCGATACCTAACTTTTACTTCTTCAGGTAAGAATTTTATTACTTTGGAAGAAGGCAGATCCTAGAATATGTATGTGTCCTAAAGGACGATAAAGTAACGTATTTTTAAACTAAAGAAGACATTTTGCTGAAATTTTCGGAAATGACAGAAAATATATCAGGCGTTCTCTTATTAAAGTTTGTATTTATTTTAAATACCGTAATTTTAATTAATTTTTAACTTTTATTAAATATTAAAGACATTACTGCAATGAGATATTAGAAAAAGTACAATGATTCGTCTCGAGTACTCGTAAACCGTCAAATTGGGAACTCTATAGAAAGAGACAAGTTCTCTGTCATGTAACTTCCGAACCGTTACAGCTGGAACTGTAAACTTTTTTAAAATTTTTTCTGCATCAAAAAACGAAGAGAATGAGACCTGAGAGACTAAAAAATAAAATTTATTCACTTAAATATAAGGATTTTTGTAAATTCATTTCTTTTCGTGTTTTTTTTTGGTTTTTTAAAAATATCTCAAAAACTATATGAGATATCGAAAAAACACCAATGGATTCTGCGTTAAAAAACGCATCGAAAGCATGTATCGCTGTTCGTGAAAAAAATTTTGTCACCCTTTTATCACACGATTTGTGATTTTTCGAAAAAATTTTTAACTCAAAAAAACTCAAAAATTTGAGATCAACGAAAAAAACGGAGGTCAGATTTGGATTCAGCACAGAAAATTACCATGGAAATGATATATCTCGTCCCAACCCGACATAGGTCATATTTTGTTGTCCAGTGTAATGAATGAAAGCACTAAAGCCCTATTCCCACTTACATTAAGAATTTAAAATAGTAACGTCATAGTTTAACATTTGCCCTTAAATTGGGGGAATCAAAATGCACCCCTTTAGTATCAAAAAATTTTTTCTTTGCATTTTTGAACCACCATATTACACATTGTATAAAGAAAGTGCTTTTTTTAGCTTTTTCACACTGCGCACAAAATTTATGTGCCAAAATGTCACGACCGTATTTTTAATAAAAATACTATGATCATAAGTTGCACCTGTTCAAATTACGAGCACAAGATCAGACATAAAACTGCAATATGGACGAATAATGCATAAAAAAGGTTGTAATGTGTATCATATTTCTTCAATTTTTTGGTAAACTCTACAAGAAAGATTTTAAAATTCTTTAATTTAAAACTATGTTTCTGAAAATGTCCTTATGTTAGTTGAATGCTATAGAATGAATGGTCTTCAAATTATGTTATAACTCGAAACTCCTACAATTTTCCAGAGTACACTCAATGTATTACTTCTGTTTATCTTGCAACAACTGTGCCCTTCAGGCCATTTACTATGTTTCAAACTCAGACTTTGCACAAGTTCCGCTTTTTTTCAAAATTAAAAAAAAAATTAATCTGTCTTTACTATATATTTAAGAGTAGTACGATTAAGATCATTATGATTTACAATTCTGACAAATAGGCCAAGAAGATGACAAATTATATACGAGATGTATTTATAATAAAAAATTTAGAAAATAAGTAGGGAATGAAAAACAAGTAGAGGGGGTGAAGAAATCATAAATAGCGATAAAGCGCTGGGGATAGACCAAATATCTCCAGTAAAAGTGGATGGGATAAGAGTCGACTTACCGAATATGATTTATGTCCCAATATAACTGGGCAGCGATAAAATAAGGAGTCCTTTTCCCAACCCAATTCCTCGCATCGAAGCAGTTTCCACCCTCCCATTCCCTCTTCTTACTTGGCTCACATATAAAGTCATAAACTATAGGTATAGGTGGCCCATTTGAAGGTTGAAAATTAATATCAGAGGTGCAAGAATCTGGGACAATAAACATGAAAACGAGGAAAACTAGACATGAAACTTTGAAAATATTAAGTCTATGCCATCCAATTGATGTACTTTTAATTATTACATACGTCGTTAACTGAGAAAACTGTTTTGAGCACTTGATGATTTGATGAAAGAAAATTAATATCAAGAAGCATTTTTCGGAAAGAACTTTCTTAGTGCGACTTTCGGAAGACCTTATAAGATATGCAAGGTCTTATCTCTTTTCTCTTGCCTAGTGCACGTAGCGTTTCTTGAAAGTTCTTCTTGAGGAAGAACTTTCCCTGTCCTTCTTTCTTCCCTTCCTTTTTGTAGCAATCCGAGACTTCAGGCTAATCGAGCGGATGATTTTTGAGGGTGATTGTTCTAAAAGTTCCAGCTAAACCTTCTCGTGTTTGCTTTCATGGTAGGCCACAAAGGTATTCCAAGGAGGACGATAAGACGAAGAACTTCATCGCCGCAACTGATTGGACGATTTATCAACTCCCCCACTGGAATGATCTCGGAAATTAAGATTCATTTGATTCACGATAAAGTCTAATTAAATCAATCCTCGAATAAGAAACGAATCAATATCTGAAGAATTTTTCAATGAAAATTATGAAAAGGGAAACTTCTGTAATAAACTTTGCAAGTCTCGAAGGATGGATTACTTAGAGTTTAAGCTACTGATTCCCTGGATGAGATTTCGGTGTCTCAAAAGCAACTCGTTGATCTTTAACGTTGATCGACCAAGCTATCGAGAGTGAGTGTCGAGAAGATCGATCGCGTTCATTAAATGCCCTGCACGACTTTGATGCAATGCCTTAAATCTCCAATGATATCTTAACGGTAATCCCAACACAAGATGCCAATCGTACATTTTCAATTATCCTTAACCCTCTCTCTTCTTTAAACTATTATTCAATCTGCTTTAGAAACAAGGAGCAATTATTGTTCCTCACTGATTTTACAATTTAAATGCATACAGAGATGAAGGATATTCAACATATATAATTTAGAATGGAATTTAAACTTGAATTTACAAGAGGTTCTATGCCCTAGTGTGATTCAAATCAAAAATAAGCGTTCGAACTTCGTTTAGATTCTCAAATACATGGAAAGGCTTTTTAATTCGAGAGTTTAATTTAAAAAACTAATTTACTCCAGTTTAGAATAATAGAACTCTTTTATCCCTTTTATCCAAGTGTGAATCTTCCATTCGTTGAATTCAAATGCATATGAAGTGAGCCCTATTTCTACTGAGGTGAACACT
Organism: Synergus gifuensis; assembly: GCA_904066015.1. Taxonomy (NCBI): domain Eukaryota; kingdom Metazoa; phylum Arthropoda; class Insecta; order Hymenoptera; family Cynipidae; genus Synergus; species Synergus gifuensis. The sequence goes on from CAJFCO010000168.1 coordinate 126,924, forward strand.
TCTTTTTGGCACGTATTTAATTAAGTACGAACCACATGATAAATTCATGTTCGCTTTTTAACGCGACCAACTGGAGCGTCCCTCATTTTGTAAAACGACGAGAAAAAGAAAAAACTTAAGGAAGACATATTGCCTGGAAAAATCCTAATGAATAGTAATGGGCTGAACATTTCGCGACACAGTGCTGTGGTCGGCAAGTGAGAATAAAAGGTTAATTCCAAAGAAAATTTAAAAACCTTTAAAGATCTTTTCAAATTCGATCAAACTATCGAAAACTGGGGTAACTTCTATCACTTTACAGTTGGTAGGTATAATTACCATAGAAGTAAATTTAGTTTCGTCAATTTTACGTTCGTTTCGTTAAAACTAGGCCATTTACCTGCGTCTGCATGAAGTGGAGATATATAGCATACTTTTAACAAAAAATAATTATTATTACAAACTTGAATAACGCATTGACATCGGAATATAATAAACAATGCGTGATTAAACTTTTACTTCTGAAGGCGAGCGTTTAAAAAGATAAATACATGTTTTACTGAGCAGTAAGGAACTTTTATCATTAACTTACACATACAGCATGTCTATGTTTTAAACCACACACATATTAAAATGAATGAATATACGATTATGAGTATTTTATACTTTAAAGGACACTCGTCTTTTATAAGCATACGATGTTACGATCTCTGTACAGAGATAGTCTGCACAGAGTTTGAATAACAGTTTACATCTCGTGCGAGTGTTCATGAAACCCTCTTTAATTAACCGTTTCCCGTTTTGGCATGGAAATATATTTTGTTGTATAATATTTAATAGTATAATGAATCGTTGAGTAAATAAACGAGAAGAATTACTTTAAATCACACGAAGACTTTTTTTAAACCACCAAAATTCAATGAAGAATGAGTTATTGATGCCGTCAGTCGTTCGACACAATGACGACTTGTTAGTCTAGTATTTATGTACAAAGCAAACAGCTTGTATACTGCTATAAGCACGTAAATCAACATAGTTACAAACGAGCATGGCTTTGCAAGTATACATCTCACGCGTCCTAGTAAGCACAATCCAAAATTTACAAATTACCCCATATTCCATAAGCCTCAGATTTCACGCCCATTATATCCATCTGCTTTGATTTCGTCCACTAGACATCGATATCTCCCAAGCCGCTTATGGATTAAGTGTATCACTAATCAGATTTTGACTAGCCCTTTAAGCATATACACAATTTTAAATTTAAAAAATTAAAAACAATTTAAAAACTCTAAACCTTTTCAAATCCCGTCAAATACCCTAGTAATTCCTTAAAATCATTTTAAATCTCTTGTAATACCTTGACATTTTTTCAAATCATTTAAAATTACAATTATTTTGATTTTTGATGTTTCATCATCAACAATATCTCAGTTTTATTACATTATTTTTAGATTTTATAGATGAGAATAGCAACGTAAGATTGGAATTAATAAGGTATTACTACTATGTCGTTGCCCCATAAATGTCTAATTATATGAAAATATGTTTATTGAAAATAGAAATCCCAACCAGGGCCTCGTTTTTTTTTCTGCAAGCTTCCTTCTTCTGATAAGCTATGTGGAGAAGAGATTAGATGCATTATTATGTGGTAGTTGGTGAACCTATATCAGTCACCAGAATTTGGGACCACGTATCTTGAAAATGAACTGCGAAACCTCATCAGGTCAAAGAGTGCAGGATTTCTCGACAAAATGAACTAACCACCCCCCTCGCCAACCCCTGACCCGCCGTTAAATGAGGCTCGCCTCTTATCTCTATACTATGTACCTATCCTAGAACTCAAACCTACCACTTGTTCCCCGGGAACGTGGTCTACTTGAGAGCCGATGACTCGGCACTCTTCAAATTGGAAGACTTTCTTCTTACTTGGAGAACACTCAGTACCAAGCTTTCATTTCATACAGCAAAGCCGTAGAAAACGTTCGATACGATAAGCACGTTATTTCCCCTAACACTCAAGATCAGCTGCTAATAATAAATTTTCATCGCACAGTTTTCCGATTCTTTACCATTCTAGACTGAAAGTTCCGGGGAAAACCGGTTTCTAAGTTAATTCTCTTCTAGTTTATTAATCAATTCCAATTTATTAACCATTGCCAATGAGCAATTGTTTCAAAAATTAATTCTTAAGCTGTCTTTTTTCGCAATTGGAGTTTTAAACGAGGAACATTCTAAATAAAATGAATTTCATACTTATGTACACTGAATTCTCGTTAAAAATTGAAAACCAAATTTCAAACTTTTGGTTGAAAGCTTCATTTCCAAAATCGACAGTTTTTAATCTCTTAAAGCTCCATAACTTTATAGAAAGTTTGCTGATATAACCTTATTCATTATACCAACTTATACACGAAAAGCATATATTTTCATGTTAAACCAGCTGGTCTTAAAACTTTTTACTCTAAAATTTATAATGTTGAAAACGAGGTTATTAGGGGTATTAATTTAACTTGTTAAATGGTACTTGTTTCAAATAATAAGAATTTAATCATGTTTTTCTACTAAAAATGTATATATTCTCTTAATCTGAATCAGCGATTCAGAATTAAAACGAGTAGACAAATTTTTTATATAAACATTTGAAGTTAATAAATGAAGTTAATGGGTTTGCAAATTTCATAATATACATAACATGTAATTTCATTAAAAAACGATCTCTATACTCTTTTTCATTACAAATTTCATAAATATTGGAGAGAATATTCCAGAGTGAAAAAGAAAAAAAAAGCTTCAAGAAATTAATATAACTACTTTCAACTTTCATGTTTTCGAAATGAAAATCAATTGCAAAGCTCAAGTACCACTGGATTTTCACTGGTTACAAGCGGCTCTCATTAATGATCAAGTACTCCTTCATTTAATTCTCAATCAGTTCTGATGGCCGTGAAGCAAAAAAGTAAATTTAGAAAAAGTGTACTAACACATTCAATGTGCAAAGTTTATTTCTCTATATAGCTTTTCATAGAAAATTGAGCCGTCTCTATTTAAAATAATAAATTATACATTTAACTGGAAGGTTACCAAGAATGCCTTAAGTACCATTTATTCTGTAAAAGAAATAAAAGAAACTCTCGGGAAATTGATCTCTGGGAGAAAATATTTATTCTCCAACGACTCGAACACGATGTAACGATTCCAGTTCGCAATTTTCACTCGGGTCAATTTTCCTTCTCGTTCGCTGTTTATTCACTAGCAGGGAGCTGAGGGACTAAGGGGTGGGAGTCGGGTGAGTTGCGTTTGATCTTTGTATTTTCAGTTGCAACTGAATAACGACAATTACTCTCGGTAACACGAGTACGACTCATGCTTGTATACATATACTATACAAGTACACTTCTCCTATATGTTTTCTTTTTTCTGTCATCCTACTACATATATAGGAGTACGTGTCGTGAAACCTTCTCTCGTTAACGTAACGAGCATCGAGTGAGTATGTAACTCTACGGTAAAACCAAAATAGTTTCCATGCAGTATACGACATACAGTAATTCCCCGAGATACCATGGCTTCAGGGCAAACCATATCACACGAACCTCGATGTACCAACCCGGTTCTAAAGCAAGGAAAACTCTTGCTCAACTATTTCCAATTATCATCTAAACCCCCCGATAAGTGGCAGCGGTCTACTGTTTAGTGGATTAACTTCGAATCATCCTCGGCAGTGTTGGTTCAACACAATATTATTGCGGAAGGAAATGGGTATATACGTAGGGTATAATTTTCAAGAGGAAGGGAGCTCTGCTGATAGAAATGTGTGGCAATGAAAAACCCAGAATATTTCCTAGAAAAATACGTCCTTTCGACTCAATAACGGAGAAGGGAAATCTGAAAAAATATACTTCTGCACGTTCTGATATTGAGCAGAAGGTTAGCCAATCTTTGAAATAATAAAGTTTGGAGATCTTTTTTTTATCCTTTTACAATCTAACTAGCAATCTAACTAATGATCCGCGCGCGATTAATTTTTCGTTTTTGCACTATTTTTACTAAAAGTCGGGTATCATAAAGTACCGCGTATTTTCTAAGATATTTTGAAACTGGAAAAAGGATTTCAAGATATTGTGATTTAAAAGTATTTTAAACGATGTCAAGGAATTTCGAATGAATTCAAGGGATTTAAATACATTTTACGTGATCCTTCAAATCTCGTGGAATTTTTTTAATTCACAACAAAATATCGTGAAATCTTTTCAGGTTCTTCAAAATTCCTGAATGTCATTTATTACATTCTCATCAGAGAGAATGTATTAGATTTGTGTGAAAGACCCCCTCAGTTTTTGTCTAATGTCTACGTTTTGGGACCCCCTGAACCCGAAAAACATGTTTTTACGAATGTGTTTGTCTGTCTGAAATGATTTTTTAATTAGGTATTATTTAAATTATTTACTTATTTATTAAAATAACTTTTTTCGGGAATTTTACAGTGTCAGAAATTTTAGCATACTTTGGCATAATAAAGAAATCCTTAAAAACCATTAAATTTCTTCAAATATAGAAATTCAATAAAAATGCCTTAATGTCAGTGAAGGGAAGTTTCAATAAATAATTCGTTCCGTGTACTCAAATAATACAATCAGAAGAAACTTTTCTTAAAATAAAGAAACTTTCTTTGAATGAAACAAAATTAGTTTAAAAGAAAAAAAGTTACTTTAAATGATTAAAATAAAAGTTTTTATTTAAACCAAGTTTTTTTCTGATGTGACTGTATTAATGGACTGGAGAAATGGAAAATTGGTAAAAATCTTCTGCAATTTTTCTGCAGACAGGACATTTTCCCGTACTTACGATACGGCACAGCGGTCGCAGTTTAAAATAATTTAGGTCTTCGTAAGCTCAATATCATTAACTCGTTTCGGACCATTTCAAATTTGCATAATTTCTAACTCGTTTCGAAAAAATATCACATTTTTAACTTAAAATTTTTCATCCTTTATATTTTTAAAATCACTCACCACGACAGCGTTCAGCTTCGGATTCTGAAACAATAACATTTTAATTAATTAAACTACAAAATTTAAGTTAACTCAAATAATTTTCCTAATAAAAGAATATTCACATTAATTTTTTATCCTAATTGCATGATGTTCCCTGAACCTCGTTCCCTTGATAATCCTTTTTTTGGGTACTTTCACTTTCACTTTTACTAAAATTTGTACAAAATTTTCTTTTACTAAAATTTAATTTTAATTAATCACTCCCGTACCTTTCCGATCGAGATTCAAAACGTAACTGAGTCAAAAGTGCGCAATAGGTCGACGACTTCGTCTATTCAGACCAAAACAAACACCAATTAAACATTTTCCAATTAGAATTTACGTTTACGAGAGAAGCTTAGTAAATTCTACGAATTTCATGTTTTAAATGTCAACAAACCAGTAAATGTAATCTTTTGAAGATGAAAGTAACTCATTTTATTAAATTGAAAATGAAATCCATACCATTTAAATTTAATGCCTGAGAAATAAGAAACAAGTAGAAACTGTAAACAAGCATAAATAGTAAACAAATGAAACTTAATATATTAATAATAATATATTATATTATTATATTAATTAATTAATATATAATATAACAATAAATTATTATATTATAATAGATTAATAATATATTAATATTAATTATTGATTATTAATTATTAAGTATTATTACAGAAATTATATAAAATATGAAAGTTATAAAATAACTTATACATTAATATAATAATACTTATATATTCCTTGAAATTCCATAAAATAAAATGAAAACCCTTAGATTCTCTTGAAATTCTTTAAAATCATTTAGTCATTTTAAAATCTTGAAATCCTTTACAATCATTCCAAATTTCTTGAAATAATTTTAAATATTTCAATATCCATTAGAATTCATTAAAATAATTTAATATATCATTAAAATTCCTTGAAATTCGATAAAATCAATTAAAATATCTCGACATCTTGTGACATCTATAGAAATCTTTGGAAACTCCTTTTGATAACTTTTTGAGCTCTTTTAAAATTCCCCTAACATCTCTAGAATCAATAAAAGTCTCTTAGCATCCCTTGAAATATTTTTTAGTCCTTTAATCTTTTTAGCCCTTAGAAAGTTGTTTAAAATCAGAAGGAATCTCTTCAAATCTTTTAATGATTCTTGAAATATTGTGAAATCTCTTGAAAATCCTTAATATTGGTAACTGTAAACGATATAGAAGTGTGAAACTTAAAAATAATAGGTAAATACGAAAAACCAGATAAAATAAAATAAATGAATAAATGAACTCAATCCCTCGACATTAAACTTCTTTTACAGCCTGTTTAAAAAACATTACCTTCACTCTGTTCTACCTCAATCTCTAGACTACGGATACAGTTAAGGGCTTAAGGGCCATTATGAGTATTCCCTGGGGTGATAAGAGATTCGTGAGATATGCGACTTCGTCGTAGAGCAAACCCCTGTGAGATCTCGGATTCGAACGAAAGACTCGAAGTCTGCGTATTACCATTGTAGGTTATTAATGCCTTTAGATAACCAGACAGACCATTTAATTCGCACTATTGCAGTGCACAAACTCGCCATATAATCTCTTTAACAAAAATATGGTCGACGCGTACAGTTTCCAACCGAAACACAAGCTCATTCATGTCCTCTGGTCGGCTTAATAGCGCTAAACTGTTATGAATGGTCACGGAAAACGTTTGACCATCGCGCATTAGAACGCTTAGCGCTTTCTCATAATTCTTCATATGTTTTTCTTTTATGTATCCCAGTTTACTGGCAACGCCACTCGTTGCACATTTTTACTCTGCCAATTAGCAAACTACTCTTTTTCAATAGGCACTTCAACTCGAAGTTAGTATCTTCAATTAGGACAAGTCTATATATATATATATATATATATATATATATATATACTTCATAAATATATATATATATATTTCAATGAATAAGCAAAACGGTACCTTTTCAGTTATTTGAAAACGCGGGCTTCAACTTTAATGTGACAGAAATTCGATTCGAAGTAGAATTGAAACGTTTCAGATTACAATAGGAGAAAATACTTGTCTGCATGGTTACTTTGTTTCTGACAAATGAAAGAGTAATATCAACCTTCACTAATGGTTAACCAAATAGCCAACTTTTCAACTTATTTGGAGTATTTCTACTAGAGTAGCTAAAAAATTGAAATCCCTTTGATTTGCAGACACATCTATCAAAAAGTTTCCATTTGTGAAAAAACAACTGTGAATTTTTAAAAATTTTTTTATTATAATAAAGGGGTTTGGATTTCCACAGCAGTTAAAACACCACCAACAGTAAAAAATTCATATTTTCTCACAGAATAGATAAAAAAAATTTCTAGTTTTACCTAAATATCGTAAAAATGTGTCAGAAAAGATAACACAGTAAAAAAGTATAAAAATATATAGGGTTCGATTTAATCTTCCCAGTGGACGCAAATAATTATCATATGTAGGTATTATTTGTTTAATCAGAAGAAAAATGTATTCTCAAAATTTTACGTCGTATTTTGCACAAAATTTGGAATAACTTTTAAATGTCAAAATTGTTTCTTACGCCCAGAGAGATTAATAGTATGGCTTTAGTTGCTACACACTCTCCGTTTTCCCATGGTAGCTTCCCTTATATTAGCTCGCAGAACGTGTCTAGGATAAGATTAGATTAACATGGCTCCTGTTCATTCTTCAGTCGGCCAAGCACTGCCTCCAGCAAACTAACGAGGATACACTTCGTCAAATCCACATGACAGAATATTACGAGGGGTGTATCCGTAGTTACGAGAGTACAACGAAAACTGTATGTTCTGAGAACAAGGTGTACGGTTTATCTTCAATAACTTATCTTAAATACCTACGTCAGTGTTGTCATTGTCAAGAGTACAAGTTCAAAAAGGGACAATCAGAAATTGTCTAACCAAAATTCTGGAAACAGTCAAATTATTCAGTAAACTTAATCTAAATTAGTAAGAAGCTTTTATTAAACTAGCAAACCAACACGTACGACTATTTTGTTCTACTAATTCTTATAGCTTCAAGTCATTCAAAAGCCAATCAGGTTTGAAACAACAGTGTATGCGAGAATTTCGAGACATTTCAATACACTATTTTTTTTAAATAGCAATTTCAAGAGGTTTCTAAGAATTTTAAGGGATTTTGACGATTTTCAAGTAATTTTTACAAAATTCAAAAGATCTTTGGGGATTTTTGATAGATTTCGTAGCATTTTCAGGGTTTTCGGGATATTTCGTGGAGTTTTAACGGAATTCATCCAATTCTAAGGGAGTTTTAAGAATTCAGAGGGATTTTAAATTTTGTGAAACTTCAGCAAGTTTTGAGGGACTTTTATAAGGATTTAGTGAAATTTTAAAGGATTTCAAAACGTTTCTTTGATTCAAAGAAACTTTTCTGTGTGTAGTATACAATTAAGACTGAATGAAGGATTAAGATTATACATCTCATTCATAAAAATTCCTAATATCTTACATAAAAAATCGTAGAAGTCATAGTGGTTTTCTCTCTCCATTTCTCTCGTTTGTCACTTCCGGGCGCGCGACCGGAAGGCGGAAGTGAACTGCAGAACTGCGACTCGCGCGACGGGCGGGCGGTTTTCATGTGGCGTCGGGTTTTCACGCTTCGTTGAGCGTCGTTTCGAGTCCGCTAAACTTCGCCGGGGTTTCTAACCCTTGTCGCCGGAAGATAAGGGAACTCCGAAGGCTAGACGCGAGCCAATGGGGTGGGACAGTAGATGATGAAAAAAAAGCCAGAATGCGTGTGTGGACGGAAGAAATGCGAGATATTGCCGGAGAAGAAAGGATTTATCCAACAGCATGGAATTATCTTCCAGCTTTCGCGATAACATGAAACAAATTTAGCGAAACTCGAAACCCTACATGACACGTGCAGATGACGTGAAAGGGATGAAGATACTAGGGTTATATCAACATTATCTGAAACAGGCGTTCCTAAAATAATCAATCTGTTCCAAATGTATAAAAATCCTTTTGCCATGTTTTTTGTAATAATGTAGCAACATTTTTTAAATTTAAATTGAACATACTTAACGAATGTATTAAAATTTTAATAAATAAGTAACAGTCCCCACCGGGTTTTTGTATATAGTAAATTATTGATTAATTGTATATCAAATTAGTGAAATTGGACTCTAATTATATTAAGAAGAAGCATCGTTGACGAATACAGCTTCGAAGCACTTGATGGCAGCAAGTTTCAAAATTCAAACGCCACCGAGAACGATAATTAATATATTCCACCTCACAAGATGCTCACTACACTAACGCCAACGAGAGGCCTCGATCAGACCAGCTTGCCTCAACTTCCACCTAACTAATTACTTATCCATAATTTTGCATTTATTATACAGTAATCCACCCAGCTTCCATCTTCACCCCATTGCGTCTCTTATATATTAACTTTGATAATCGTTAAAGTCAATCAAAAAAACTTTCACTGTTTCGTTACTGTCTTGAAGAAAATCATAAGCCTTTACTTCATGCCTAAATATAAAACCTAATTTATTTTAATCCTGATTTATTTTATTCCTATTTAAAGGCTCTAAATGCTGAAGTTACGATATAATTAACAATGGAATCAGATGTGCTTATTCATTTGTAATTAAATACGTCAAACTCTGATGCAAACAACTTTCAATCATAAACCACACAGCTCAAAGCATACAACTGATTTTCAATAAACATCTAACTCTATAAACTTGTTGCAGAAAATCAATATCCATACGTATACTGATTTTGTATACTCATAATCTCAATGTATACATATTTGAATGTAAACTGTTCGAAATATATGCTAATTTCTTCAGGTATATTTCTATGAAAACTGTCATGTACATAAACCACTGCATTCTATCATTAATTGAAACCAAAATTCCAATCTACAAATATTTGTCTTTTTACTTGAAAGCTATACCCCAAATAAAAAGGAAGATTTTAATATTAGGAAAGCATATTCAGAAATCGGTTTTTTTATATTTCAAAAGGAGACATTTTTTTTCAAAGCGTCCCTTCAATTGCGCCAGCTATTATGGTAATAACCATTAACATAGAGGACAGAGTATGAATTCTGCGCACGAGCGAACACACGTCTCTTTTTTGTATTTACGGCTATAATATTTCCGCACTGGCGAAATGGCCACTGATTCGTATTAAAAGGTGGAAAATTGAAAACAAAACGATACGAGTGCGCCTCTACACCAAGTGAAAGCTCAGTCCACTAGAGAGAAAGAGAACGCATGAGAGAATACATGTAAACGGATTTTTTTGCATTCTCATATCATACAGTCTCATCGAGAGTTTTTTAAATTTACTCGGTGCAATATCCACTGCCCAATGTCCATACACTTCAGTTTAGAGAGGCAGTTATCAAGTATTGCTGGTTTTCAATTAATTCTATTGAAATTTTGCCGAAATTATGGATTAATTTTTTCATTTAAAACTCGCATATGGACACGAACTACAGGAAAATTAAATCGTCGGTTCTATAACATAATAAGATTAATGGATTAAAAGAAAAGGATTTAAAGAAATTTTACAAGATTTCAAAGGTATCAAGAAAACTTAAAGAAATTTAAACAGATTTTCAGTGATTTTAAAGAATTTTTAGAAAATTTCAAAAGAATTCAGGAGAGTTTCAAGATTTAAAACTAATTTACACGTTTTGTTAAGTTTTTCAAGGGATTTAGTAATTCCAAGGAATTTAAAAGAATTTAAAGGAATTTTACAAGATCTCAAAAATATCATAATTAACCCAATTTTAAATAGGGCTGAATGGGGCTATTTTTCCGCACAATTTTACTTCATACTTATAAAATATGAAGTTAAATTAATTTTTCATTCAGTTTTCCCCGTGTAATTATTCGTCAGATTCTGATCGCACACAATTAATTTCAGTAATGTTTGATCGAAATTTTCATCCGTCCTCATATGCGTCAGATCGAAACACGCAATTCAAATTTCGGCGAATTTATTCGTCGATTACAGTCGACCACACTCAGTTAAATTAAATGCTTTGTTTTATAGTGAATTGATTAATGTTTTAATTTGTATTGCGACCGAGGATAATGTTTGTCGTGTGCTGCGGGTCAAAGAATTGCCGTGAAAATAGAGCTATAATTAAATGTTGAACATGTGCTTTTATGGGAAAAAGGGGGATGACCCGATGCATTTCAAAACAAGTCACTATTGTGGTCCAGTATCTGCTTCAATATTTCTTTACGTTTCATTATATCTTTATTTCACATACTTTTTAATTATTTTTCATTCTCCTGCTACATTTAATACCACAAGTCTGCGACATCAGCATCATCGCCTGAAGCAATTTAGTTGATGGCGCTTTTTGGTTACGTTTAATTGGGTCGTCATCGATCTCAATAATGAGAAAAGTTGTCCAGTAGCTACTATGGATACCGGATACTTTGAAAATTTTCCCCCTTAACCAATTTACTTCTTCGACTTTCACCCCCTTTTCTTGTACGCGTCTTCGCTTTAAACAAAACTCACTGAAACTCTCGAACTCTCGATTACATCTTTACTATACAAATTTTATTATACAATATCCATTATATTATATTTTATTTTACATTACTTTATTATAAAATTGGAATGTATCCCGAAGACTTTAGAGGTGTCTATGTATATAAATTTTCTTTTATTAACTTTCCTCTCAGTTTTCGCCCCATTTTTTAACCCGTTTGTTCTAAACTTTGAACATGAAAATTAACTGTGAATTGTAAGGATTCGTTACTTAATTAAACAGAATCAAAGGGAAATGTGGACAAAGGAAAATACGTTAGGATTCGTCATTATTTTCATCAAGCTCTAATAAGATGCCTTGCTAATGAAAAAGTACCTTTTCAATGCCTTATAAGCAGCATAAATTATTTTTTATTTTTAAAAAAAAGGTGTAATGAGTTGAATTATTGGCTTTTGAATGACTTAAAGTTGTAAGCAGTAAAACAAATAAAAGTGTGCATTAGTTTGCTAGTCCTTATTAAAATTTATAACAACTTTATGGTATATTAGAGTGAAAAGAAAAAAATGATGTAATCTTAATTATCAAAGATAAAATCCCTCGTCCCATTTTTTCAAGATATGAAAATATCTTATATAAAGTTGTTATAAATACTAAAGATAATTTAAGCTGCTTATAAAAAATTGAAAAGAGACTTTTTCATTAGCAAGGCATCTTATTAGTGCTTGATGAAAATAATGACGAATCCTAACGTGTTTTCCTTTGTCCACATTTCCCTTTGATTCTGTTTAATTAAGTAACGAATCCTTACAATTCACAGTTAATTTTCATGTTCAAAGTTTGGAATAAAAGAATTGACAAATGGGGCGGAAATTGAGAGGGGGAAGTTAATAAAATTAAATTTCTCTTTATACATATACATAGACACTTCCAAAGTCTTCGTGATATATTCTTCTTACTGGGTATTCAATTTTTATATTGCATTGATTTTATATAGTTACATAAACGTAGATATTTCAGTTTTATTATTTTTGTTTAAAGGCCAACTTCGAGAAATGAATCAAAGTAAAAAGGTTTTGCATTGAGTGTCGTCTTAGTTCGAAATTGAGAAAGTGGCTACTAGCGTAGAAATGACGTAGCTCTGATTCGTCCTAACGTTTACATGTTCAGAACTTTTTCACGAACCACATAAAGGAAAGTGTGTCTGCATTCGAGAAAGCTTTTCACGAGCTGAGAGATAGGAAGGAGAATGAGCAGCTGTTATACGATCGACTCGAAAAGAGACATGAGGTTTTAGTAGTGAAAAAGTAAGGAGTATATAAAATTCTCAGTGAAAACCTCTACTTTATAGAGCGAAAATATATTTTATGCTTCTTTTGCGCTCGGAAAAAGCATACATAATTATTTGAGAGAAACTATAAAATATTAAGTAAAGAAAACATCACTGAATGAATACACTTTTCAATGAAATTATCCAGTGACAGTTATTATGAATTTGATCAAGTTTATTTTATTTGCGCATAAACTTTAATTATTTTATGACACGGAATGACAAAACTGAACGATTATTAAATGCTTGATAAATATTATAGGCACTAATATGTAAATTGAATCATAAAGTTTCAAGCTGCTTTTTTCATTTACATAGATACATAATATTAATTTGAAATTAACTATTTGTGAGTGATATTATATATTTCATGAACGCAGCGCATATGAAAATTTATAGCTCGTTTTGACTCATATTATGATTTTAATGATGCGAGTTCAAGTTGGAAGGTACGCTAATGCGATTGAAAATCGGGTTAACCTATTTTCATACTCTACGCGAATTATCGTACCGAGTATATGTAATATGCCATAAATAATTAATTATATTTTAATAATGAACTCCACACCACTTATGAAAATGATATCACATTGTAGTTTAATCAGAAATTTAGAATGTAGTGATGGAAATTATAATACGTGACTGAAATTACTTGAAAAATAGGTTTCTTTTTTTTTTTTTGGATGAAATAAAATTCGTTGTTAAAATTCGTATATGTATCTGACGGCGAAAGGAAGCATTTCGTATTTCGCAGAGGGTTTCATAGTCGATGAATTTCTCGACGAATCGAGTGACAGACAGACGGATGGACAGGATAGAAGAATCTGTCACTGTAGATTGTAGAAAGTGCAGAGTTTTCTGTCTTTTTCACTCTCCCGTATTTTCAATGTTCGTTGTACCGTAAAGCAGTGATACCAACCAACCGAGCGCGACTAGAGAGGAATCTATGTTTTTTTTCGTTGCGTTCCCTCAAACGTTTTCCGGATGCGCCATTGGTTCCAAAAGTATAGAGTCGAAAGATTTTCCCAAAGCGAATGATGTGACGGCTTTTCTTCCTTCGCAAAGAAAAATGCTCATTCTTGAAAAACGATTGAAAATTTCTTTGACCCGCTACTACTATCCAGGCTATGACGTATTTCCTAGTTTCATGTCTCATATGCCGTTCTCGATCAATCAAATATTTCTTTGTATTGCTTTCATTTAGATAATTTAAAAATATGAATAAGAAAACGTAGAGATATTTTGATACAAATATCGTTCAGATATTTCTTGTAGAGCGCAAAGGGGAATTGGGGAATATTTGTGAATATTTATGAATACTTCGGAATATATCGGAATATTTTGGAATATCAAGAATACCCAGAGTATCTGGGAATATTTAGTGATGAGTGTGTACCCTTCGAAATAAAATGATATTGAATAGAATAAACGAGAAATCGTTAACATCGTATTTAGCAGCAATACTTTTTTTTGTATACGTTTTAGGTGTAAAATGTACATTCTATAGTCTTTAGTATACCGTATCTTGTATATCGTGAGCAGAAATAGGACCTATTTACTTTTTTACGCCTGCCCTTAAAATCCCTTCAATTTCACGAAGCGTTTTTCTTCAACCCACGTCTACTCGGCTTTCCTCACCGGCTCTCTTTTTCATAAATGCATAAATGGAAATGAGAGGTGGTGGGCAGGCCTGCAAGAGTACTTTATGATAGTAATTATGCCACGCGGGCCTGAAACTACTTCGAATAGTCGGCTCGTCCCGCCGCAGTATTTTCTGGACGAAACCGCTGTTTGGGTGTATATACGGCGTTTCGGATTGCCAATAGAAACTTCGTAATTGTTTCTCGCTCGCTCACTACGTTTTTATATATGCATGCATATACTCTGAGTGCCGCAAATAGCGCGTGTATCCGTTTAGAAACTGGAAGGAGTCACACGGAGTGGGCGAAACACAATTAACGCCGTGGAAACTCGGGAAAAATATAAATTTAATTCTACATCCGTCCGTAATTTACTTCCATTTATTTATTAGTATTATTACACGGAAAAGAAGGTACAGAGAATTAAGAAAAGCTGCAGTTAATGGACCGTTTGAAAATATACTACTCAGTAAATATGAAATAGGAAATAGGTATAGTGTTGAGAAGTTACGACATACTGAAGAAGTTACTGTTAGTTGCGAACGTAATTCCTAAATTATTGCAGCAAAAAATAGCAAAAATTGAAGTGTTGTAAATGGACTGAAGCAGACTGAATCAGACATTCATAAATTGACACGACACGAATAAAGGGAGACGATTTCTCGAAACTTCTATTGGCTACTGAAAATGCAGAAACGAAGATTCAAACAAGAAGGACCTGATCAGGATGAGGAAGTGCTTGAAACATGAGACATTGCTCTTGGAAATTCTCAGGATGAGCGACAAATCATCTAGGGTTTCACGACCCTAGTAAAACAAGGTTTCCATAACCGTGAATTCTGGAATTTAGGTTGGTGATTTCGAAATGCGAAAGCTCACCAGTAATAAATCTGACAATTAATACACGGTAAATTTCGCGAGTGTCCTCGGTCCTGCGGGATACGGACACGATGTAGATGGGATAACTCGAAGTGGGGCACGTTTATCAGAGTCGAGCGAAATCTCCCGAAAATCGACCAACGCCCAAAGCATTCGATTCGGCATTCTATGTCCGTTCACCATCCATATGTATATCAATCTATTGGTACCTTCGAACCCACAAATACCCGTCCGTTCGAATCTGCGGAAAAACGAATTTCGTGCTTCTTTCCGCGCCAAGGCACAAAAGTAGGGAAAAAAGTTCGAATGCCAAAATCCCAGTATATCACTACTGCGACGGTGAATGACGGATTATCTCTGACTTTCACATGAGCGTCTGAAAGCAAAAAATGGATAAAAATATTTCCTTTGTAAAAGTGAGATTAAAATTCTTTAGAGTATTGGAGTTCTGTTTTTCATCAAAGAATTCATTTTGTCCCATTTTTACTCCGAAGGATTTTTATTCCACTTTTACAAACTAAATAATAACATAATAATAATAACTAAATAATAAATTTCCATAACTAAGATTTTATTTTTCTTAAAATATTTCCGATCATAATTTAAACCTGACTTCAAAGCGTGTATATTATTAGACGGAAGAAGAGGCATGTAGATTAAATTATGAAGAGGTTTACTCTCGTTTCTAGGACAATGTCCGACTCGATCGTTGCTTGCGATAAAAGTTTATCAGCCATTAAATCACACGTGCTGAAAATTGAGTCGGGTTCTGAAAAAGAAACCGCAAAATAAGACGAAACTAGTTCGAACTGTAAGTTCTAGTCTATGGTTGGCGAGGTTGGTTCTCACGCGAATGTTCACACGCGCTTAGGCGGTAGAGAAGCTTTGATAATGATCCGTCGAGTTGGCGGAAAACGAGAGGTTTCGAGTTAATTAACGATCACTGAATTCGCGGTTCAATGTTCAATTCCCATCGTGCCTAATTGAGAATCGATGTCATTTTCAACGTACTAGCGTTATTAACGCCAAGCATGCTGCACGTGGTTGATCCATTGTCGTGAATGGCGACACCCCATTGCTCTATGTATCTGGCTTTAGCCTCATTTCAATCGCTCGCGCCGAAATGTCAAAGCGATCCAAGCCGATGCGCTGCGTCAATCGCTATAATTGGCGTTATTGACAATTAACATGGGAGACACAGAGTTCGTAGTCACGTCAAAGTGACAAGAGACGAAATCAGTGAGATCCAAGCGATATTTAGAATATTCTGCAAGTATCTGTCTGGAAGTAATCCTATCTTTAAAAAGTGATGTTACCATATGAATAATCGCATGCAAAAAGGAACCTAATAAGTCTGTTTTGATGAATTTGAGAAAAACGCAAAAAACTGGCCAGACCATGCGACTTATTAGATTGCTCAAACATGGCCCAGGCTTGATCCCAGTTTATAATTTATTATTATTTATTTTTAAATAATATTACATACAATTACTAATTCACATCAAGAGAGTATGTTCCATGATCCATGAATTGTATTGGGCACGGTGCAAGTCTACATAAACATCAGGATTCCTTCCAGTTCTGCTGTCTCCTTTCCAAACGTGAATTCCAGCCAACCTATTGTGAAAAGTTAAAGGAGCACCGACATCACCAAGGGAACAGTATTGTTCTGCATCATAAGTGCAAATATGTTTATCCGTAATAGGATAGTAATTTCGGCAGTCATTTTGACACACTCTATGGTTCATTATTGGTACAGTGATAGAGCGTAGTCCCCGTCGCATTTCCGCCGGTGCAGGTCTGAAATCGGAGAGAAAACAAATTCTTAGATTATAATGTTCGATATCAACCATTATCGATTACAACCATATATTAATAGCTATGTTTCATTTATTTAATAAACATTATTATGATAACTTACTTTAATGGATAACTAATTCCCCAGCCTCTAACAGTAACCGGTGTGCCTCTCCATAAAGGTCCTTCGTGCAAATGTATGAATCCAGTAGTTCTATTAAACACAAAAGGTGGATCCACAGTGATCAAGGCAATACCGTCAATAATTTTAAATGGAGGATTGCCATAATGTTCAACTTTTGATGTTATTCTATGAACATTACCGCTATGCTCATCTGCTGAACCGGAGATTACTTTGTAGTGCATTAAATTCTTATCACGAAAACAGGTATCAGCAGTGATAACAGTGTAATGCGACAGTATTGCACCTACACAATGGGCACGATCTTCGTGTTTAATGTTTACAACGTAATTAGCGTATTCAATTGGCGTTGTAACTTCTCCCCCGCACAAGTGACTAATGACACGCCTTTTACGTACAAGAAAATCCGATGATTCTTCTGCAAGTATTTTATAAATTAATATCACAATACTATTTGTTCTTTAATAGGTGCACTCAGAGAAAAAATTCGGTTGATTCAATAAAACAGTTTGTTTAACCTAGTTTGTTTGTTGCAACTAAAAAATTTGGTCAACGCAACTAAACATTTGGTTCCTTTGAAAAAAACGCAACAATTTCATATGGTCAATTCAAAGTAATTATTTGTTTGAGCATGTTTGGTTCATTCAACCAAATAAATGTGTTGAACGAAACATATTATTTATTAGAAAATGATTTGGTTAGTGTAAAAAAATGATTTGGTTGATTCAACCAAATAATTTCATTGACTAACTAAACAAACCGACGCGTATGCTGGTTGACGGCTCGAAAAGTGAATAGTATTTATTTAACAGTGTGTATTTCTATAAGTGTATTTATATAAGTGTATTTATATATATTTAATAAGTGTATTTATATATATTACACGCACGGAGAAAAATGGATAGTCAAACTGACTATCTGGAGTGTAAACTATAGGACATATAGTTAACCTGAAAATCTGTATATACAATCTGAACATTATTGAGATAATCGACTTTACTATCTTAGATATTCAGGTTGACATATCTTAGATGGCTGTCCTAAATTTGACTATCCAGTTTTCTCCGTGTATACATATGTTTATTTATATAAGTGTATTCATTTAAATTATTGAATAGGTTATAGAGGATATTGGAAATCAAAAAAAATTTTTTTTTAAACCAACAAAAAATTTTGTTGGATTAAACAAAATATTTTGTTGCATCAACTAAAACATTTGGTTGGATCAACCAAAATATTTAGTACAGTCAACCAAACTTTATTAACCAAAAAATTTGGTTGAATCAACCAAACATTTGATTGACCCTATAGCAATGCATTTATTTGGTTGATTCAACCAAATTTTTTTTGAATCAACCAAACTTTTTTCTGAGTGTGATAGAATCAGCTTCGCTTAATTTAAATTTACATATTATAGCAACTGGTATCTTTTTACTTACTGGTATCCTCGTCTGATGTCGCGATAATTCCTTGCAACAAAATGCCACAAAGAATCAACAGTTTTAAATATATTTTTTCTGACATTTTTGTTTTTCTCGATTACAATTTTATTAATTACTAAATTAAATTTCACTAAATTACACAGTTTAGATGAAGGTTTCCTCACTTATAATAAAAACTTTATTTGCTCAACTTATTTCACAATGAGGTAATATTCATATTTCCTTTAAAAGTACGTGAATTGTAAACTTTGTTTCATTATCTTACGATTGTGCGGACACTTATTTTTTCAAATAAAAACTTTTTTCTGTGATAAATGACAGGTATATATTCTTTCGTAATACAGATTAGAATATGTCAACCGTATGCTAATATTCCATAAATAAATGTGAAATCAAGGTCTTCATTGTTTCTTCATCGTCAATATAAGACATAATACTTCCATTAGAATAATATGTACCTATCTTTCATGAAACATATAATTCTAGTTCAGAAATTTCCCCATTTAGCCAACTCATCTCTATGTAAATATATCTCGAAAATACCCAACAAATCGTTGTCAAAAACCTGATTGGTTTTTTCGGAAATTGTGCGAATTGTGTGAATTTTCCATAAATTTTAAAGTATGAGTATGGCCACAAGTGAGAGGTGTCACGTCTCATTCTGTCAACTAATTATCGATTGAAACAAAATCGCCACCAATTTAATGCAGCAACCCCTTTGTCCAAATTTCTAATTACAAAATTTTTAGTTGCAAAGTTGCTAATTACAAAATCGAAATGATCTTGTAATTAGCAATTTCGTGAGGAACATTGTATACATGAACGTGGTTTCCCAACAGAGACAGTTTACTACTTGACTCGTGACAATAGAAGTTTCCAGTTCCTTCCTACGTGACTTCATAATGTGGTACACAAAGCGAAGGCTGTGCCACGGCCTTTAAATTCAATCGCCTCTATGCGAACCTCGCTAGAACTAATCTAGGCAACAATAATTCCTTAATTACGAACTCTACTACAGTTTGGACGTCGAGATTAGAACTACATAACAACACAGGGATTACAGTAAAACCGCGGTGGTTTGTGGAGGCGCAAATACATACAAGGTGAGGCGAAAGGTAATGCCACTTGCGAGTGAAAACTATGCTCATATATCATCGAACAAGGTTCACGGGTCAGCAGTGACTTAGTGGCATTGCGCCTCGTAAAACAGGACTGCCAGAAGGACCCATAACACTGCTAAAGACTACCGGCAATGTCTCGCTTAAACTTATGTGCATTGTGCATCCACAAAGGAATTTACATCAACAACGCTGATACAGATTTGAAGAAAAATTATCCCAAAATAATAATAAGAAGTTGTCATTTTCATATATACTTTATCAGATTAATTCGAGCTAATGACTTGGAAATAATTCAAATACTGGAGACCATACACGTTTTCAAAGGAAGAAAATGTTTCGCATCCGAAGTCGCTTTGTCCTTCGAAAAAGAAAAAGCCAGCAAGGGTTACTTTCCTGGAATGAAAAACAGCAGAAAGGAAAAAAGTAGCAAAGCCAAGAAAAAGAAGAAGCAACTCCACCCATCCTATTTAAACCCAAGCAGCCAACCTGCAGCCAGCAACTAGTCGTGAGCACGATTGTCTTAAATTTAAATAATCACAGAAAAATGTTAATGCTCAGCGAGACGTAATTCAATGATAAAACAAAGAGCGGAGACGCGAAAAAGAAAGGCGATGGCAACACAGGAGGAGAGCAAGATAGGGGACGTGAAAAGAAAGGCAGGGAGACGAGGGATGAGTCTCCAACGTTGGGGATGTAAGAAAGGTAGGAAACAATTGCCTCGGGAAAGAGGGCAAATTGCATTAATGTGAAAAAGGAAAACATTAACGTTAAATTACGACTGTCTTTAACGGACTTGCCGTAAAAATTCTACGCGGACGGCTTGGATCTTCCTCGACGTTCCATGTTATAAAATCGAAAGAATATTAATACTTCCTGAAATAAATCGAATTCAGGATATAACAAATCAAAGTCAAAATTTGAATTTAACTTTCTTTCTAAAGTTTTCTCAAGTCTTTCTATTTGTCTAAACTTCGAGATCAAGAATATATCAATACCACTTTTTAATTAGCAATCCGCGGAATACATTTTAAAGTTCTGTATTTCTTTATTCCTTTATCGTTCTTTATTTTAATCTCCTTATGCCAAAGGATTCTTATATCTTTTCTTCTTTTGCACATTCTTGAAAATTTTTTTACATTCTCATCAGAGAAGGTATTAGATTTGTGTAAAATTTCCCCCCCCCCAGTTTTTGTCAAATGTCCACGTTTTGGGACCCCCTGAACCCGAAAAACATGTTTTTACGAATGTGTCTGCCTGTCTGCCTGTCTGCCTGTCTGTCTGTCTGTCTGTCTGTCTGTCTGTCTGTCTGTGGGTCTGTATATTTTGTTTGTGAGCACGATAACTTTCGAAAGAATTGACAGATTGGATTGTCCTTTGGTATACTCTTTAAGTGTCCTAAAATGAAGGTCAAGTTCGTTGGCCAGCCATTTTGGATAAAAATTCAAAAAGTGGGAGCATTTTGAAAAATTTTGAAACCACTTTTTTTTTAATCTAGAAATTCTAATGACGCACGTTCGTAGTACTCAAAAAGTTGAACAATTTTTCTTAATGACTTTTTTGAATCAAAACAAAATTGAAAGACTTATAACATTTTGAAAATCCAAAAAAATGAAAGAAAACTTAAATTAGAAGCCAAACAACGCACGATATGAAAAAAAGTCTAAAGATGAAAAATGTTTCTTTTTGAACGCCCTATAGGATCCGCATAACAACTTTTTGAATTTCCTTAAAAAATCGAAAATTCAAATTTTGAGCCAAAAAACGCGAGATGCAGAGAAAATGATAAGAAATATAATTATTCGCCTTAAAAAGATCTACAAGTTCTCCTTTGGCCATTTTTCAATAGGATGAGTAGTTTTCGTTTAAATGGTGAAAAATATTGTTAAACAGAGCCGAGCGCGGAGCGCGAGCTTTAAATCAAATATCGAGCGCGAAGCGCGAGTGCCCTGATGAGAATGTGCTCCTTAAGGTCGATAGAACCTTAAGTAAATTAGTTAAATTTTGCATTCAAAGCTGTAATTTAATTTAATTTAATTAAATTTTTAAAAATATAAATTACAAATATACAAAAATAAATTAAAATATAAAAATATAAATTATGTAATTTAATTAAATTAAAAAAAAAACATATCTTTAAGCGTCCTGTAAAGCGCAAGCTTCACTAAGGGCACAAGCGCGCGAAGCGCGCAACACGGAGCGCGAAGCGCGCGATGAGAATGTGCCCGCGAAGCGGGCAGATTTTTTAATGACGTATTGTAACTACATAACTTAATTTCATCATTATATATGACATCTTGATTAACTTAAATTTGATGGGGAATAAAATTTACAGATGAAATTTACAGATGAAATTTACAGATGAAATTTACAGATAAACTTTACAGGTGAAATTTTGAACACGTCACATGTAGAACTTAAAATTGTACTCCAACCCGAGATATATAAAATATGGCTTTAGGCAATAGAAGTTTCTCTAAACTTTCCACTCACCGCGACTCATTGAACTTCTTTCCGAATTCTTAGCCTGGTTATCAGTATATATCATTTGAAATGTACATATGATTTTTTACTCAAATTCCTGTCTGAAAAAATTATTTCGTGCATCAGTTATATTATTAGATATTTTAAATGATATTAAAGAATTTCAAAGGATTTTTAAAGAACAAAGAATTCGAGGGATTTCAAGAGACTTCAAGTGATGGAAAATTTTTTTAAAATAATTTTTTCATAAATGAATCCATATTTTCTTCTAAAACAACTCTTAACAATTAGCAGCAATTTTTTTTAAGTCGAAAAAGTCAATAGCCTGAGACGGTGGATTTGAACTACGCGCGTGAATAAACGTAGGAGAAGTGTGCGAATTTTCTTATTGGCCTATCACCCAAAAATCAATAAACTATCAATATTCGAGGGGACAATAGAGCTCGGGCGGGGATAAGCGTGCGAGCCACAGAAACGAGTCAGAATCGATTGAGATTTTCACCTGTGAACGTTTTTCTGAATTTCGCTGCGCTTAAAGCCGTAATGAAAGAGCTCAAAGATACGCATTATTGAATCTCGCGACGTGATAGTATTTTTTTGTTAAGTTTATTGTGGTGATAGTGCTAATGGAAACATTTGTGCATTTATTTGTTGCAGCATGGCGAATTTACATGTTTCTAGCCATGTATTTATTTATTTGATCGCTGCATCTAAATCTGGTTGCTCACGTTTTCTTAATCACTTGAGAGGATTGATTGTTAGCTCTGATGCCAATATCTTGTGGAAGGATAATCCAATCCTTCGCTAGAGAATTCCAACATCGGTGGCTCTCTAAATATACCGTCTCTCTCTCTACTTGTCAGGGATTTCGTGAGGGACATGATGCGACTATTGTAAAATTTCTTTGTTAATTATTATGTGTATCCTGTTTATCTATGTATGTTTTATTATGTTTGGCTATTGACGAGGGAATCTTCTCGTTAACAACTATTACTCTTGCATTTTATTGTATTTGATATTGAATGTTCTTTCGTATGCTTTTTCGTCATTGATTTTGCATATTTTGTATTTAAACTTGTATCTTCGCGTATATGCGTGATTTATTCGATTGTCTTGCGAATTTTATTTAAAATATTACTTTGTGTAATTCTCGCTTTTATTTCGCTTCGTAACGGTTTTCCAAGTTTATGATTTTATTGATTTGATTCCAATCGACCGTGTCGATTATTTGTTTTGGGGTCGTATTGTTCTAAAGGCTGTTCTTCTGTTGTTGTTGGCGTCGTTCATTTGATTATCAATAATAATTGTCTGTTAGATTACATTGTAATTATTCTTTCAATTTCAAACCTTATCTCGCCTTTTAAATTAAATTGAATTTCAAATTTCTCAATTTAATTTCTTTTGTTTAATTAAAGCTACATTTCTTATTTTACATTCTATTTATTATAAAAATTGATACTCTTCTAAATAATAAATATCCTTCCAGCTGTCGAGCATACGCAAATGTGTACCTCATAAAAAGATTTGGTTACAAGCCGCTTCGCAATACAATTTTTTATCGGTGGGGTACAAAACGCCCCAGGGTGTCAGCTATATTATTCTGGTGAAGTGTGGCAGCTAAGGGTTAAATAAATAATTTTACGATACTGTCTTGATCCTGCTCGAAATCTCGAGAGTCTCTACATAACTACCACTGTCAAGCCTCTATCAATATTTCTTATTGACAGTCGAGAAAATATTTTTAATATTTTACCTCTTCTCTGTGTGTAATGTACGTGGAATTTTTCACAGTAACCTGTGTGTGACACCCGACTTATAATCACAGAAATAGATTAGACTCATAATAAAAAAAACTAGCTGTGAAGGTGTATCAACTTTTGCGCTCATTCAATGAGCACTTTGCTTCCTGTAAGCAAATATGATTTGCTCCCTCATAGAGGAAGCATTAAGTATTCTTTACATCAGCATTAAATTTTGATTATTTGAGAAGTTATATTCAAAAAATTCATTTTCGAAAATTACAATAAAGCATAACTTTCTTATTTTTCAATGAAATGCATTAATCTTATAGGTCAATCGATTCGTCTCGACGCAAGGAACCTTTATTTTCCTTACGTCAGCTTCGAATTTTGAATATTAGAGAAATTATAGTTGAAAAACTAATTTTTTAAAATTAAATAGAACCATAACTTTGTTATTTTTCACTGAAATGAAATAACATTCTAGACCAATCGATTCGTCTCGACACAAGGAATCTTTATTTTCCTTACATCAGCTTTCAATTTTGAGTATTTCAGAAGTTATAGTGAAAAAATGAATTTTACGAAAATTATAAATAACCATAACTTCTTTAATTTTCAGTTAAATGCATTAATCATACAGGTCAATCGATTCGTCTTGACACAAGGAATCTTTAATTTCCTTACACGAGCTTTGAATTTTGATTATTTGAGAAGTTATAGTTGAAAAATCAATTTTTAAAAAATTTTAAAAGTACATAAAACTTGTAAAATTAAATATTTTTTTAAACCCTTGTGAAAGAATTAAGGTTTTATAGGGTGGAAGAAGTGTGCCAAATTTCATCCATTTCTATACACACGTTCTAGAGATATGCTGGGAACAAAAAAAAAGGACACACACACACAGACAATTTTTCAGGACATCATACTAGATATATTCCAATTAAAATTTATCAAAAAAAATCTTTTTTTAGAAAATGGATTTTGTCACGACTACAAAGCTTCCTCTATGAGAAAGCAAAAGCAGTACAATTTTTATATATCTGATAACAAAAACGTGACTTGAGTTTTTTTCGCAAGTATAATTGAACAATAAATAAATATTGTATACTCCCAAAATTTTGTAAATATTTGACAAGTTTTTTAAAAAAGTAATCGTAACGCGTTATAAATTTTGAGTCAGTAACAGAAACGTTAACGTGTTACTTTCGGACAGTAACGTGTCAAAACTGAAGGAATTGAATAACTCAAAGAGAAAGAGAGAGGGAGGGGGGGGGAGAGAAAGTGCCTGAATTCAGACTACGATTTCTACAGCTTATTGTTAGAGATAACAATCTGTATAGTTTCTAGACACGAGTATATTAATAATCTCTTATGTCATCAAAGTATTATGTGTGATAATCCTGAGATTATTAGAGCCTCGTGCATGAGGATGTTGCCCCCATGCTTTTCTTTAGAACTCCGAGAGAAGGATGCATAGCTATCAAATATGTTAGCTGCTTCCGCGCCACTATAAAGGTGTCAGTTTATTGCACAACCACTCATATAATCTTGAATTAACGCTATGCTGAAGAAGATACGGCGTACCACGTCAGTTCGCAGGTGTTTCTTCAAATACGAAACGTCTAAAAATGCATCCACAGAAGGTGGTGACGATAAATTGTCGGCTATGGATATGCTCGCTTTCAGTTTACAGTAATGAAATAAAAACGTAAGAGCGGAAGGTGCTTTCTTTTTATTTCTAAGGTAAAATAATACCTGTCAAAGTGTCCATAAACTACTCTCCTCGAGTGTTTTTAACTCTCTAAGGGAGTATAAATCTATTTTGAAAGTAGGTTTACCGTAAAATGCTGCGAAACTGAGCCTCGTTTGAATATTTTTTCACTCGTTCATGCTGCGAATAATACGGTGAATAAATCTAGAAAATATTTTTTGAATGTAGATAAAGTTCTGAAAATCTGAAGAAAATATTTTGGGAATTTATTTTCATGTACAGTGAATCTAGAGATAATACATATTTATCTTCTCCATTTTGTATGTCTATTTGCCATTCTTACTCCCAAATATTTTCTTTTTATGTGTTTTTATTTTTCTAAAACCTTGTCTTTTCAATGTAACACTGGCAGAAAAATATGACGTATTTGTATTTAGTTCCAGTTTTATGTTTTCCCTCTTGTATTGAAGATTCCATGTTTTTTCACCTATTTAATATGAGACGTAAAAACATGGAATAACTTTTTATGATAGATCTGATCTGTATTTTTCAAGCATTTCTTGTGAAATTTTAGCAAACTTTGAAAGGCTTAAGTAATTCTTCTGATATAGTTGTGTAATTTTAAAGTTATTATTTTATTGCATCATAATGACTATCTTTTTTACGATAGCACTGTTATTGGTGAATGTCATATAAAGAAATTCAGAGATGTGTTTAAAAAGTAAACGTAATAAAATATTGATAACTTTGAGGACAGGTTAGTATAAATACTAGTTAACATTTCCACAAATGAGTAGTCACACTCTTTACAAAAGAATTATCAACACTTAAAGAAAAAATGCGCTTCATTTTTGTCAGTCTATTGTTAATGTTAGCAATTGTGTTTCATTCTATTGGTAAGTGTAACATAATACTGTATCTATAATTTGAAGTATAATATATTCTGTAAATATTTTAAGAGCCTGTGTCTCGAAATAATAGAAAATATTTCAAAAGTGGCGAAAAAATTACGTTGATTTAATCAGTGACACTAATTCGCAATAAAAAAAGCAACAAATTAGTTGTAAGATATAATAATTTATTTATTTATCCTTACCAAATGAATTATTAGTTTTTAACTAAACAAATAGGCAGTACTTCATTAGTAACTTTTCATAAAATAAGATTGTGTACTTATAGCTCAGCGAAATTCCGCTGATTCAGATTTAGACTCAATTCACTGAAAGAAATGATTTTATTAAATTATTTGAAACTGCACATCTCGTCTCTAACTCATATTTTAATTAGAAAAATATTCTTAAATTTCTATTTTTATTCTTTCAGAATTAAGTTCACAGGCCAGTAATCCAGACATGACGCTTCGTTTGGGTCAATCAAGACGCACGATTCTTCCTCATCCTTACTATTACAATAAAGATTTTGAAATTCGAGCACGTGGACGTCCTTCCGCTCGTCCAATAATAGAAAACGGAATTTTTTGTGGAATGACTGAAAAAAACATTTTTTTTCCAATCATTTCTAATTGCAAAGTGATTCTTATCAATTTAGTACAACATCGATATATTGAACTAGATGATGAATCCAGGGCAACCCTTTATCGAAACGCCAACGAAATCCTTAATGCATACCATGCATCCAGTTCTTCTTAAAAAGACGTTAAAGGATTTTAAGATTCCAAAGCATTTTAAATGATTTTTAAAAAGGATTTTCAAAATTTAAGAAATTTGAAGAGATTTAATGGGATTTAAACAATTTCAAAGTTTACAAATGAATTTCAAAAGATTTTGAAAGAATTCCAAGGAGTATAAGAATTTTCAAAAGATTTCAAAATAATTAAAAGGTTTCAAGTTATTTTTAATGAATTTAATCGATTTTAAGATTTGAACTTATATTATTATAAGCGAAGCAATATTTTTTATTTATTATTTTGTAATAGATAGAAAAATAAATAAATAGATAAATAGACACGCAAATGAAATTCTTGGGTTGGGAATATTTAGAAATATTTCTAAATATTCCCTCAGTTTCTTATATTGTCCCTCATATTCCTACAAATTTCCGTATTCCTTGTATTCCCAATTCCGATATATTCTCTATATTCCCGAATAATCTTTTAAAAATATATCCCAGGTATAAAAAAGATTCGAAGTGGTCGACCCCTTGGTAAAATTATATAATGCTTCAACTATTTAAATCTCTAGATGTATAGATTCAAAAAATGTTACTAGACATAAAAAAAAAGAAGTTTATTTCATGCTTTCGTTTTGCTCTACTTTTTGTGAACTGAGTTTCAGAAGCAGATGAATGCCTGTAAGGTAGAGATCCAATCTTAGCAATGCAGACTCTGCTCGAGCATTGTAGTGTTTACAATTGTTATTCTGTGACCTGAATGTAGCTTCTCTCTATTTTTTCTCGGTTTTTTTCTCTTATTCTCTTTAATATTCATGCTATTTTGATTTTCGAGTTACTCTTAAGTCTTATTAAACGCAACAACGATAACTAAGTATAAATAGAGGTATTTAATAATGAAGAGTGAGTTGGAACAGTAAATTGGAATAATGAATTGGAATAGTGGATTGGAATAGATGTTTGCATGAACAAGAGGAAGAGAATTACTTGATTATGTAGAACATTAGATTATTAGAGGAAACAGTCTTCCGAAATTAACACTCTGAGCTGCTATAACGTAAAAGTTTCCAACAGCAATGTTTATTTGTGTTAGGGAGGTGAAGTCTCCAACGAGAATAGCAGAGATAATAATGTACCGCATAATGCGGTTGACCCGGGGTTATTCTGTATGCGCACTCGTCCGTCGACTAATCGCCGGTTACTGCAGCCACTGCTGCGTTTAGATAATTGTGTTTAGGATCGTCCACGAGGTAGACAATACTTCGTTACTGGATTCTAACAGTACTGGACAGGGGATAATGCGATTCTCATGGGGCGTGTTGTCAATGTTGATGGGCATAACGTGCTCGAGGGGAATCGAGAGCGTAATTTTCCGCGTTTAATCTGCATACGCGGAATGGTCTCCCGAGACATTACCATTTCTTTCATTTCTTCGAGTCTCTTTCACGAACTTGGGTCGTGTATCCTAGGACCACTGGCTTCCAAAATGAACTTTAAAACTCCAGTAAGAACGAAAACTATGATTGCACGAAATCACGGATTTAGATTCAAGTCAGACAGCCTTGAACACATTTTTCAAGTTACAAGTTTCCCTATTGATAACGCTGAAAATAAATTGTCAACTTTATAACTCTCATAAACTAAAAGAGTTTGTTCTATCTTTTCATTCATTATGAAGTCTATTATTATATAAATTGAAAAATGTGCATGAACTAAGAGAAAATCGAATTTTCAGTTTGAGATCAATGTAAACAAGCTCTTCCGCTTACGAATTATCTTTAGTTTTTCTTTTTCTTCATTTCCTCATCACGTTCAGGGATCTTAGAACTTTCGAAACTTTTGTGTTGATAGTAGCTCAAGTCTATACGTAGACACTTAAGTAGAAACGCGAAAATATACGGGGTGTTTTACTCTTCAAACTCCAATTTAATTTATTATGAAAATTGGAATTACCGTCGAGGTGTTAATTAACTGCGTAGAAAAATGTAATGAATATGCAAATTTCTAGAATTTCAATTAATTTCAAATTATTTTAAAAATTTTTTACGATCATATATTATTCAGCGGATTCCGAATCTTTAATTTTATACTTATATTTTATTATCTCTGGTGACTCTTTGGATTTTTAAGGGAAATTTCGTCAATTATCTAAATATACACAAAGCATATTAATTATTGTTTTCTTCACAGCAATCTACGAATTTTATAAGTCTGTGTGAAATATAAATTTATAAAAGCATTTTTTGGTTCACAATTCAGAGAAATATAAACATCTTGATCTTCTAATGTAACTTGTATGTATTTAAGAATCTAAACGAAGTTTTTTTTGGCCCTCAATGTTGGGAAACAGAAAAACTTTAATGAATTTCGCTTAGCTTCTCAAATACACATCTACAAATTATATTAAAAGTTCAAGATGTTTATATTTCTTCAAGTTGGGAACCAAAAAATGTTTTTATAAATCTATATATATATATTTCACACAATAATTAATATGCTTCGTGTAGATTTAGAAAATTGCCTGAATAGAACATTTTTAATGAAAGAAAGGGGAAAAAAGGGGAATTTCTCAAAAAAAAAGGGAGACTATTTTTAAAATCACTATGATGATCAATATGACTTTTTACACTCGATAATGGAGCACCCTTTGTATCAGATACATTTCGTGCAACCGAACGGGGAAATTGACGCAGTAGGAATGTGAGCCGCGATATTAACTTTGGAATTGAGTGCCTTTCTACTTCCGCACACGCGAACTATCGGTCTGTCCCACGCGGTTTCAAATGCACAAAGTCAGAGCTTGCAAGCATCGTGCCTGGCAACCTTATACAATTCGCGGCACGCAGAACAATATTAATAATAAATCAAGTTGAAAACGTAGTTACGGTAGAAGAATGTCGGAAAGTAAGAATGAATAGGTGCTGCTCCTTCGTTTGCTTAATAACAACGTAATTGTAACGTCACTCGAAACAGAAGTTTCTTTGTGAGAAAAAATAGACTTTTTCGTTATTTCTACAGAACTTACTAACTACAGTGCTACTCTGATTAAAACGGCGCTTATGCTTTATTTAATTTCTCGTTAGATGTAAAAAGTTTTATTTAAAAGGTTTCTGCAGAGTTTAAAATCTGCTCAGTGTATTAAACAAAAGCTTTGTTTCACAAACTGCATTAAACAGGATGAAAATTCGTTTCTTTTGTAAAAGACAAAACGTGGTAAATATTTCGCTCAAGAATTGGTTAATAAATTATTTTCTAAATCTATATCGATATTTTTGTGTTCAGAAAATTTTTTGCAAAGCAAAGGACAACATTTCTGGCGATGATCGCAATTTCACAGAACTCAATCCACCTAGTGGCTTCCATAAAACATGGAACACACCGCTGGTAACGTTCAGTCATAAAAGAACGATTCGCGAGGAAACTTTTCCCCATGGTGAAAATCTAATAAAAATCGTGATGTCCTTACAACGAAGGGAAAAATAGTGTATGTATAACAAAGGCTCGAACATATTGCCCGATTACTATACCATACTTGACATTTTTTACTGACGTTGAAAAAAATATTAAATTGTCTTTAAAAAAAAACAGTCTCAAGTAGTATATATCCGTTGAGGTTAGCCATAGTGAGTCATAAGGAATGAGAAGTAGTATAAATCGTTTAGAGTCAGACACAAGAGGCGTCTAAGTAGTATAAGTAGTTTAAAGTCAGATAATTCATAATATTGGAATAAAGCGCGATTAAAGTGAAAAAGGTAACTCAGATGCGATCTAAAAAGTCATAGACACCTGTTTAGTTAAAATGTGGCTCTATATTTTGAAAGTTATAGGGTGAAATGTGCTGGTTTGTAATCTGTAGTAAAACAAGGTACGTAGAATGCGATAAGATTCTTGAAGGGCGCTCCTCGTGGTAATCTCTTGCGACTAAGTAATGGATGCCGACCTGATAAAGTCGGATCTACCCCTGTCTCTAAAACCTCTCCCCTCCTACCATCGCTCTCACTCACACCTCTAAAGAACGTTCCTCGCAGCGGTCAAATTATACAAGCTAAATGATGGATGGACTCTAACGAAACGACCACTTTCATTCAACTTAATATACAACGTTCGTTTTTTCCTTCAGGAAAGAGAAAATTCAAAATGCACATCTTTCCAATTCACAAGTGGCCGTACTCGAATTTTTTTCTGCCATTTAAAGGGGAGTGAACAAAAATTTAAGCGTAATAAATTCTCATTCAACCTTCGGAGGAGAATTGCGTCTCATCTGCCGAATCTGAACGAAAGACATTTCTAAAGTTTGAAAGTTGCGAACCCACACCTGCTTCGCGAATTTGGATTAATATTTTATGCTTGGAATATTTTATTATAGGCTGACAGTCTCATTGCCAGTATAATGGATACCCTGATTTTTTTTATGCTATTGTGACTATATATTTTTATATGAATAGAGGGAGGTAAATTATTCCTGTGAATTTTATAATACTAAAAATGATAAGCGAGATTAATTAGCTTTTTATGATGCAGTACACAAAAGTGTTATAAGTATTGAAAAATCTATGTTAAAATTATACATCTAACTGAATGAATTAGTTTGCCTCTGAGGAGAATAAACGAAAGTTTTTAGAGTTATTTATACGAAAGTTTTTTCGATATCAGTATCGATACAATAAACGAGTTATTGTGTGAAGATCTGATTATACTGTCCATACCTCTTTCACTTTTGACGGATATTTGAGTGGAATCGATCGGATGTGCTCAGCCTACTTATCATATAGAGAGTTCACGTAGTAAATATCATCCAAGAGGTTTTATGTCTGCGCCGCATCGCTCCTTATATACTCACAATATAATGCAACTTTTCATAAAAGTACCTTTCAAATAAGTGGAAAGAGATAGCAAAATATTAAAAATTGGAAACAGGTTAAGGACAGAAAATCAAAATTTCTGTATATAAAATGAAAAAAGAAACAGTACTAACAAATTTGTGTAGTGTTACTGTATATTTTATGCCCTTGGCTTTTCGTATCAAATTTCTATGAAAACCCCATGCATATAATATTCATTAGTATGATAGCATAATCGATTCCAATATGACTAATCTATGTCCATCACTGACCATGTTGAAATGAAATTGTGTAAATAACTTAACGCTTTCAAATTTTAGTAGATAATTACTCACTATAATTATTAAATATTGAACCTAGGACAGCAGTCGATATCTGCAGTTAATTTAAGTAGAAAAATTACGAGGAAGATAAATAATGGTAGTGATTTAAACAACGGAAGAACGAAAACAAAGGATGCTACAATAATAGTAACGCTATCTAAGTATACAAGATTTACGAAAAACGAGATTCTGAGTGAAGCAGACATAAAGAAATGTCCAATTAGAGAGAAATAGTGAGTCAAAGAAGGAAGAAATAGATAAAATAGTAAAAGCAAAGCGACATAGTACCAATAAGCGTAGACCGAAAGAGGATCCCATCCATTCGCGGATTACTTCGAACAGGTTCTTCGTTCCTGTGTACCTTGGTCGTCGATACACATCGAATACCTGTCGGCAAATTGCGTCTATCAAATCCACTCCTCGAGGCCTTTAATATCAGAAAATCTACTCTACCTCACCTCATTGTGTAGCAGATCGTATCAACCAATCAAACCTGCCGCAGGATTTTCTTCTTACTGTAAATAAAATGATATCGATCGAGATATCCTTTTACAGAAGATATTTTTAAAATATTCATGTTCTTAACACATACAGATGTATGATAATAGAAAAGGAATTTAATTTTCTGCTCTGTTAAGAGTTAACGTCAACTTTGCAGTTTATATTGGGTTGTAGTTTCAGACATCTAGTCTGACGATTTTTTTTACATTTATTAGAATAAAAATATTTTTAAAAAAACCGTTTCCAAAGTTCCAAAAATGTTGTTGTATGTAGCAGGTGTTGCCCAGAATTTTATAAAAGATTTTATAGAATTTGAAGGAATTTTACAGAGACTTTAAATGATTGGAAAATATTTTAAGTGATTTTGGGGAATTTCAAGGGAAAAAAAGACTTTAATGGATTTCAAAAAAATTCGAGGGATGATAGGTGATTTTGATTAATTTTAGGTACATAAAGTGATTGTTAAACTATACTTGAGTTTTATATTATATAATATATATATTTTTATATAATATACTATATTTTTAAATTATACTTGAGTTGAGAAAAGTTATAAAAAGTTTTTTTTAGAGATTTCACAAGATTCTAAGACTGTAACTGATTTTGACGAATTTGACGGAATTGAGATTTTAAGATATTTCAAGATATTTCAAGTGACTTTTACTTGCAGGAATTTTGAAATATTTTAAACGACTTTAAAGAATTTCATGTAATTTTAAGGGACTATAAACGATTTCATTTCATTTTATGGAATTACAAGAGATTTCAAAAAAGTTCAAGAGATTTAAACACATTTGAAGCGATTTTAAGGAATTTCAAGGAATTTTTTTTTAAGAATTCAAAAAATTTTAAATATTTTCATTTGATTTTATAACATTTCAAGAAATTTTGAAAAAGTTAAAAAGAGTTTAAGGATTTTTAAAAAATTTTAACACGTTTCAAGATATTTCAAGATACTTTAAGAGAGATTTACATGAATTCCAAGGGACATTGAAACATTTTAAAGGATTTTAAAGAATATCAAGTAATTTCAAGTAATTCTATCTGCAACTTCAACCCAATGCAGTTTATTTACTTTTAAAAATATGTTCTTCCAACATAAAGATAACACAAAAACTCCACAACAGCTCGCGTATTTGTTTGGTCTGACTATATCCGACCTTTACTACTGAATTATACTGAAATCAATCAATTTTCTTCCTCTAAATATGATTTGCTATTACAGTTACACATTTTATCCATTTTATCATGTGTTTCAGTATTTTAAACATTTTACCTTCACTTTTAACAACAATAAATCTGAAAACTGAGGAAAGAAACATTCCGATTTTATACAAAAGTCGTAAAATCTAGATTGTAATGATCCAGCCATACGTCATGCTTAATCCATTCCGGCATATAACTGTAAATTCTTTCCTCTTGTTTGTTACGACCTTAAACAAGATTCATGAATTTTTGTTGAAAACACCCTTTTCACGTTTATCCTCTATTAAAATACAAACGTGTGCTATAATAAACTTAAATAAATAAGTAACGTTAAATTTTACGTTGTGGCTCTGCTGAATAGATCGATTATTTACGAGGACGTTCCCGCGTCTTTGAAGTTGCAAAACAACTATAAGGTTCTCCATATTCCAAGAAAAAAGATATTACTTGCAAAGTGAAATGGCGCGTTCTTTCGAGAAACATTATTTCTTCAAGCAGAATATATAAGAGCGAAATATACAACCCGACAGATGAATACGTGAATACTTAGGGAATAAATTATACTTGTGCGAATAATGTAGTTCCGCAATATTTATAAACCACTCCAAGCCAAATCTGCACGTTCAGAATGACACGTACGTCCTAAAAGTTTTCTTCTCTACAGTTTGTATTCTCTCAACTTCACTTCTCTCAAAACGCAGAAGCATCAATGCATCCCTGATTTTTTTTACCATTTGCAATTAATTTTAATTGCATTTTTTAATTGCATGCTTCCATTGCATACTTTAATTGCGTGCTTTAAGCTCTCTGCCAATATTTACAACTAAATTATGAATGAATCCAATTCCAAGAAAAAAGTGCGACCTTTTACTAATAAAAAGTCAGTGTGGGATGTGCTAATAAAAAACTTCATTGACTGCTGATGAGCAGTCAATTCCGGTTCACCATAAAGTTCACGTTCATCAATGTCATCACCACAATGTAAAATATGTAGATTTTCTCGTCGAAAATGTCGTGCATGTGGATATACGTGAACTAGATTAAAATATCGAATTCGAAATATATTTTTGCACAAAAAGTTGCTGTTGTTACATGTCATCCATTTTTTGAAATTTTACCCACATACCATATATATGCATGAGACCTGAGTGTTTAGTTATGGGGTCAAGAGGTCATACAAGATTAAAATCAGTCTGAGGATGTCACGCATAAGGTCATCGAGCTTTTAATCGCCTGTAATACCTACAGAGTATATTCTAGTAGGGTCAAGTAATTCATAAAGCACCCTTCGCTCACGTCAAACATGCAACGTGACACCTCATGACGATAATAATATACTTTTACACTCAATGCGTGTCCCAACAACTTCATAGAAGGATGGGACTCTGTGCTAAAAGGGGAAAATAATAAGGGTGGTTTTTAAATTACGAATTTCAGGTTCATTTAATTTACGTAGATATTTTTATTAACATTGGGTGTAAAAAATTCCCTCACAGTCTTCAAATAATTTCCAAAGACTTTTTTAAACAATATTATCGTCGAAAAATTTCATATACGTTTTCTTCAATTTTTCTGGAACTCAATTTTTATTTAAAGAAAAATCTAACTAAATGTTTTAATAATTAAAAGGGAATCTTAAATGAATTAATTGTAAAATATGTGAGTCATTATTAAATATTGGCTGATGTCAATTATATTATGCATTTATTAAATTCATATATGTAAATTTAAAATTTTAAAATATGCAAATTTTTTCTGATAATTTATAAACGTCTGATTTCATTTGACGGATATTAAAAATTAATTCCTTTATACAGAGACCTAATATATTATAATAAAAGTTTATTTCGAGATTATTAGCTTTGCTTATTTATTGTTTTGAATGAATGTATACAATGAATTACCGACTTAATTGCAATCAGCATTTTATTAAAATTTAAATGAAATTAATTAATTCCACGAACAACTAAGTGAAAGTAAGAAAATCAGTCTTATATAATATTAAAAAATATATCTTTAGAAAAATATAATGGTTTAAAACTGTACTATTGATTAAAGGCTTGATAAAGTCAGTTCATTTGGTTAATTAAAATACGAGCGTGTTGTATAACTTAATTTAAATAACAAATTACTTTTAGATGGATTTTCATATTGTACACGAATATAAGAGATTTTACAGCTGAAAATACCCATTTTCTAAACCAATAAATGAAAAGTCTCAATTCCAATACTGAATATGTCAGTCAAATTTAAAATTACAATGACTGTGATTTCTTAATGTTCATTCTTTTTTTTATATCTATCTAAAGATTATTTTTGAAATGAAATTCACTTGGAATATAAGTGAATACTTTTCGAAATAAATGTGCGTTTTAGATAATCAAGATTGAGCCTAACATCAATTCTATTTTGTAGTACTGTTCAGGAGTCGTTTAGAATATCCCCCATGAAGGCAAAAAGTGTCGATGAAGTGTCAGTATGATAAGAGAAAGGGAGCTTTTTATGTGTTGTTAAGGAGGGAGGTAGATTCGATCAAGAGTGTCAGTATAACATACTAGAGGGTTAAAAAAAACCTAAACTTTTTTACTATCACTTTTACTTTATTTCACCTAAACTGCTTTTTTCACTTAAAGCTCAATCTTTCTAAATTTATATTCGGTTCTTTTTGAATTTAAATCCAATTCTAGAAAATAGATATACTTTTACATAAACAACTGTTAAATATTCAAATTGTTTTTCAATTAATTACAATTCTGGAAAGTCGACTACTTCGAGTATTTTTTAAACCAGCAATATATTCCCAAAAGAATATTCCTAAATATTCCCAATGCAAATATTTCCTTAGCGTGTCTAGTTTTTAACACTACAAAATAATAAATAAAACATATTGCTACGCTTGTAATAATAAAAGTACGAAGATATATTTATAAAGATTTTAGAGAAATCGACATAT
Organism: Synergus gifuensis; assembly: GCA_904066015.1. Classification (NCBI taxonomy): domain Eukaryota; kingdom Metazoa; phylum Arthropoda; class Insecta; order Hymenoptera; family Cynipidae; genus Synergus; species Synergus gifuensis. Next base: position 164,202 of record CAJFCO010000168.1, read on the forward strand.
ATTTTTCGAGATTTTTAAGAATTAAAAAAAATGTAAAAGATACATTATATATTAAAAGACTGAGTGATTTCGATAGATTAGATTGTGCCTTGCTACCCCTGTGGTGGAGCAAGTGTGCGACCCTGGAAATTTTAAAATTACTTGAAAATCTTGAATTAATCAATCCTTCGTACAATTCTAAAATTCGTAATAAGAGCTTTCAAGTTATCAAAATAAAGTAGGAGAAATAATTCTTTATAATCATGAAATAATAAGCCTAATTCTAAGATATATATTACATCTTAAGAAGTTCCGTTGATGGAGGTGTAACAAGACAGCTTTCCTCGTATAATAAAAAATTAACTTCAGCTAGCTTCAGCAATGGGGAAGAACGACCCCGTGAGATTAGTCGTCAAAAAACACATAAAAAAGAGAAACATGAGATGGATGAGGAAGTGTGATGGCGTTAGTGGAGAGAAAGATGAAGGACAAATGGGTAAAAGAGACGGGAAGATCGAAGAGGAAAGCAATAGGTGAAAATAATGTGTTTAGGTTGCGAGTCACGGTCTGAAGTCACAGCCAGTTACAGGCAATAAAAAGAGATTAGGAAACTCCATTCGCCAGGCCCCATCGGGAAAAATAGTAAGGAAAAGGAACCTTGTACTTGTCCTTGTAGACAACGTCCAGGACGACAACTATGACTCTAGACTAAAGTTCATTCTTTTCTTATAACTCACATTAACATTTCATTACCAATAAACTGCATTTGAAATTAATTGCACAAGGAAAATCTTTAGCTACATGGAACCTTTAAACATCAAATAACTTTAGTTTGCAACTCCTAAAGTATAAATAAAAATAAATTAAAGCAAATAAGAAATAAATAAAAAGCATCAATCATGGAACTTATAATAAAACATGTTCAGAAATCCATTAATCATAATAATAAACCTTTCGTACTTCTCTCTACCAATTATGCAGGATACAATGCCAAAATCTTTCTCAAGTGAATTACTAGAGCGCATTTGTCTTTGGCAAAGTAGCACACCTGCTCCCTAACTCGAGTGGAACAAATCAATCATGAGTTTCCATCAATTAGAAATAATAAGATTTTCCATTACGTTAGGTCATTATTTATCAACGATTCTCTAGAGTTTTTCAGCAAAAGTTTCTTTTCACAAAAAGTAACATTCACTCTTTATTAAACACTTACAAAATTTTTCCCGTTGATTAAATTATCATTACCTGTAGGCGTGTGGATTGACTGTGAAATTAATTATAACGATGTATTTATGGCCAGCTTAAGCACCCTCATCTTTTCTCATTCACGTCATCGTATGCAATGACGTAAACGATGAACGCTATTTATTAATATATCGATAGGTTCGGTGCCTGTTTTTTAGTTTTATTTTTGGATTCATTCATACATCCAATCGATGCTATAGACGCGGCAACTGAATCGAAATAATTAGATTACGCTATCAAATTGATGAAGAGAGGCGAAATCTGGATTTAGAAATATAGAGAACCAGAACAGAAAGGAACAGAACAGCATTGTAGTATTTCTTATGAAAATTCCTTAGAAGAAAAGTGAAAATACGTGGTATAGGCATGGCGAACTAACTTGACACGTCAAACAAAATCTACCCTTGCGTGTTTCATAAAACAAAGTTTCTTTTTCTCCGCCAGAATTAAAAGAAAAGCTGATAAAATATCAAAACGGAATATTAAAAGTCACTTTGCCGTAGTTATGACCAGGGAACTAATTTGTTATCTGATCAAAGTTACCGGATTTGATATTATGCAGTTCAGCTTACAAACATTAACAAATTTAAAATTATTATTACTCGTCCAATGGAATAAAAGTCAATAGAAGTGAAGAATATTATCTTGGGAAATCGTGAAAGACAATTGAAATAGAGGCTAGAGGTTTTTGAGGAAACAAACAAGGGACTTCTTGGTTGAATATTACAGTAAGATGAATATTTGCAATAAAGTAAAGTACACGAAACTGCTCACTGGGTCGAGAAATACAACGAAGGAAGAAAAGCCAACAGGAGCGACTCATAAGGGTCTATGATGAAAAAATCTTGTCCGCTTTGAAAATCTCTCTAACTCCGAAATGCTAACAGTTTTTTTTCCTTTTCATTTTCTTACAAACCTTCACGTTTCTCAAAAATCCAGAAAACCAACTTTATTCGCTTTTTCCTTCCTTTATTTCGCTTTTAATAGACTTCATTTTCTTAAAAGCTCCGAGAAGCTGGAGTTAATTGGTTCATTAGCTAATTAATGAATAGCCTAGAACCAATTTAGTGATAACATCTAAAATTTGTAAAAAAAGACATTGAATTTTTGTACGTAATTTTGATTTTAAAAATAATGATTTTACAAATAAGGATTTAAAAATATAATATGTATGAATGATATGAGTTCAGAGTAACCGAAAAAGATATTCTATAAAGAAAATCAGGCATTCATAATTTCTCTGATATTTTTGGTGTTTGAATATTGCAACATGTCATTCTTCTTCATTAAATTCAACGTGCCTTCATGACAGGTACATTTAATCATATAATCCATTTGCTTTGCTGTTTATAAATTTTCCGATTTGTAGTACAGTTTACATTCATCGAAACGTTTATAACATTCCTGTGATGCTCATATGTACAAAATCCACGATACTGATGTATTTCTGTTCAGCTATCACAATAAATTGAGATACATGCGTTAGAGATGCAATCGCTAACAAAGTTAAATTTTCCCTTGTGTGATTAATGATTCCATTACGTTTCGCTGTATCCCGATTTAAGACCAGAATGCATTTATGGCTTTTGTTTATTTGTATCAGCTATTTGTCATTTACGTACATTTTTGATTTAGAGATAGATTATTAAGAGAGAAAATCGAGAAGTAATATTTATTTATATTTCTTCCCTGATTTAACAATTTTGATTCCTCATAGAGGAAGCTTTGTAGTGGTGACAAAATCAAGTTGATTTTTCAACCATAACTTCTCAAATAATCAAAATTTATATAATACAATTCTGAAAAATTAATTTTTCACTATATGTTCTCAAATAATCAAAATTTTGAGCTGATGTAAGGAAAATGAATATTCTTTGTGTCGAGATGAAAATTGAGAAATAAGAAAGTTATGGTTAATTGAATTTTTCAACAAATAATTTTTCAACTACAATTTCTCTCAAATAATAAAAATTTAAATCTGATGTAAGGAAAATAAACTTTTTTTGTGTTGACACAAATCAGGTGACCTAATATTAATACATTTGATTAATTAATTAATGCTTCCTCTATGAGGAAGCAAATCATATTTGCTTCCATCAAGCGAAGTGCTCATTGAATGAGCACAAAAATTGATACAACTTCAGAACTAGTTTTAATTTATATTTTGATTATAAATATAACTATCCTAGATTTTAAATATAGATAAAATTTTTATATTTAAGAGCTTTTTTGGTATACGTGCTCTCATTTCGTGATAAAATGGAATTATACTTTCTGCAAAGGCAATCTAACTTTGAAAATTTTATATGTTAGAGAAATAAAAAAGTAGTTATTTTTTTAGGACATGTGAGACACTACAATGTGTGCATATCACGATACTTGGAAGTGCCTTGTTATACGCACTACGAGCAGGTAATCGTACGCAATCAGTCGTGAATCTGGAACTGAATGAGAACAATTGGAACACGTGAGTTCCACATCCCCCCCCCCCTCATCATTTTACTCTATTTTACTCTGCTCCGCTCAGCGAAAAGATTGCTTGAATGGTAATGTAATTGGAATTTTAATGCAATGCATAGTAGCTTCAAAAATAGTAATTGCTTTTGAAATACTAAGAATAAGCTTTGAAATGAACATTCTCCTTCCGAGATAATAGTTTTGGCAACAGTATAACATTTTTAATTAAACTTTGATGGATGTAATGATTATAAAAATATTTTTTTAATTAGAATCATCAGCAATATTAAATTATAAATATTTGGCATTCTGAAACTCATATGCATCACGAAAGTAAAAGAAAAAAAAAATGATTGAAAAGACGAAAACTCGAAACTCGAACTCTGAACTTTCTGCTTACTATGATTGCGCGCATGAAGGAATCCTCGTGCAGAAATAAATACTCGTGTGTCTGTGCTATTCGCCAAAAGTAAAATGACGCAAAAACCCAATTTTATAGGTCTGCAAAACGTGAATAGACGTAGCATGCAGAATATTACAGAATACTTCAGAGTTCAAATTGAGTGACATTAAAATTAAAATATATTTTTACTGACAAAAATGAAAATATATTTTCATTAAAATGGAGGAGCTACCAGAGAATTTCGAGCCGTAAAATCTTTTGAAATTTCTGAAAATGCCATGAAATCTCGTTAGAAACCTTAAAAGTCTTTAAAGTTTCATAATATCCAAATAAATTTCACAAAATTATTTAAGATTACTAAAAATTTCGTGAAATCCCTGCAAAAATTATAAAACCCTAATGTACATTTTCTAAAATCCCATTGATATTTAAATTTCATAAAATCATTTGATATTTCTTAAAATTACTTAAAATCCCACACAACATCGTTAAATCCCTTTAAAATCCCATGAAATCTTATTAAACTCCTTAAAATTCTCTAAACTTCATATGAATTTTACAACATCACTAGAAATTATTTCAAATAACGTGAAATGCCATAATATGACTAAAATTTCAATAAATACCATAAAATCCCTTTAAATTCCTTAACATTACTTAAAATCCCGTAAAATCTCGTTAAAATCCTTAAAACTCCTGAAAATTTTTCAAAATCTGATGTAATAAAATGTATTTGTCCTAAAATTGAAAAAAATGTTTATTTGAAGGGCCTAAAATTCTTCAATTTCAAATTGGAATAATGTTATGTTGTATCCTTTTTGTATCTATTTGGATATTATTGATTGCAACTGTTCATGCAATATATGTTTCTCGCGCGCTGCAGTTTTATAGCTTCAAAAGTATTAGTTAGTGTAAATGAATATTTATTATTTAAGGACAATTGCTTGAAATAAATGAATAAAATGAGCCAATATGCAAATGTATATTACTCATAATTTGTTCTCTTTCTGTCATAGAAAAATAGCGGTTCATTATTCGCGGAGGCAGTGTTGGCAAACAGGATATGGGTGTCTTTTTCAGAAAAGAGTATAGTCATGCCCGAGCCGTTATACACACGCGGTAAGCAGAAAGGGGAGTAATGCAGAAAGGGGATGGTAGAGCACACCTAATTAGTGCCATTACGGTTCTACTGTTTTACCAAATCCAGGGAGCTATATTATTGACCAGGAAGCTGAAGCCAACGCGCACCTTCACCGAGGAGAACGACAGTTTCACTGGTAATTGGCGCATGGGGGACTGCATTCAATTAGTTTCGTAAAAAACAGTTCGCGGTAACGTTGGCAAATGAATGGAGAAACCGAGTGTTAGAACCTCGATGCTACCTCTTCTTACTATTTGCGAGGTGATTTCCTGCATTTCTGTTTGTTATCCTAGATCCGACAACCAGGAGCACAATGTGTGAAAATGGATAGGTTGATTACTTCATGCGACTTTAATATCTAAAATTGCCATACCACGAGATGTGATCAAGTGAAATATGTTCGAATTTATAGTTTAAATCTTCTATAAAACCTCTTAAATCCCTTTATTCTTTATATTTCCGAATATTCTTTTATGAATATATTCCTGGTACAAAGAAACTAAGAGTGGTCAACCCATATCGATAATTAAAAATTTTATAATTTATTTTGCGAAGGAATTCTTGTCAATTTGAATAAATCACTCAGCAGTAATAAGATATCTTTTCAAAGAATAATTTCGTAAAGTGAAGTGCTTTTAGATGGTTATTTACCTCATGCAGATATATACACTCTATCTCTAGTTTGAAATGCTTCTCAATTTACTCTCTGTTGCTGAAAAATGACGTATTTACCCATTTTATGGATGAGGCTGAGACTAGCAGTTCATTCCTAAGATGCAAATGTATTCTCGGGTTGCTCTTCGCTCGCGCTTTTATCAGTAATAGATACGCTACTATTACAAATATGATTAGTATAAAGCAACCGGGCCCAAGAGGATCAGAAGGGTACCGAGATGAGAAAGTGGAACGGGAAACGAGAATGAAAAGAGGAAAAGAACTCGGAGGAGGGAGAGATAAGGCCATAGCTTCGAGTTGGACCGAGAAGCAGGGAAGTAAAAGTTTGTCCTGATATCAGTTGCCACGCGAAAAGTAGGTACTCGGTGCTCTTAGCTCTTCAGGTTGTAACTCAGGAAACGCCCAAGAGTTTGGTATAAGTTATTTTATTAAATTCACGCCCCTGGATACTGGGATCGGGCCCTCGAGCTAGGTCAAACTATAAGAGAAGCGAGAAAGGATCGAAAAACTCCAATTAAAATTAGCATTCATTTAAGCAAAACTTTGCCGATTGAATAAGGAGAATAGTGTGTTCATTTAGAATTCAATTTAGAGTTTTGTGCCTTTGATAGTTTAATTAAACACGTATCTTTATATTACATAAATTCTCACAATTCGGAAGTCTACATATTGTATATTATGTAACAAATTATGAACCCAGAAGAATGTTAAGAGAAAAGAATGTTAAGAGAAAAGAATGTTGAGAAAGATTGGAATTTTATTATTTATAGGGAAAGGCGGAGATTTCGCGATAAAGAAAGGCGAGGGATACTCAATCAAGAACTTCATGAGGAAACAAAGAAATTCATTTGGCTCCTTATTAGCTCGAAATGTGGTGCGATAGCCACTTTATCTCTAATATCTATAATCTAGAATCTGTTCCTTTCCTTGACAGTTTGAGGGTTTCTCTGAGGGGATCTAAACTTAGTCAAGCAACTTGAAGTGCCGGCCTTGATAGTGTACTGCATGATCAGTGTACCGCATAAATCAAGGTGATGTGGGTTTGTAGTAAGATGTTGAAACCCAACTTCTATATGCATAGTGAATGCGTATAAACTTTAGATATCAACCATTACTTCGAAGAGTACTTGGAAGTCTATTACCATAAATAATTATTAATCATAATCTTACTAATTTCGTTCGTACGTTAGCAGTACGAAGCAGTTATGCTTTTGTTTACTATACATCTTTTTTTTCTATCAATATTAGATTTCTAGAGTCATGTTGGCGATTTAATAATAATTGAAAATTGATGCATTTCGTAAAATCCCTTCAAATTCATTAAAATTACTCAAAATCCCATAAAATGTTTTCAAATTCTTAAAATACCCTTAAATTTCTTCAAATACTTAGAAATTCAATAAAAATACCTTGATGACAGTCAAGGGAAGTTTCAATAAATAATTTTTTCCATGTACTCAAATAATACACTCAGAAGAAACTTTTCTTAAATTAAAGAAACCTTCTTTGAATCAAAGAAACTTTGTTTGAATGAAACAAAATTAGTTTAAGGACATGTAGTAATTACCATGAGAGCAAATTTAATTTCCCCAACTTAAACTAGGCCATTTACCTCCGTTTTGTATAGAAAAAATATTTATTATTGAGAGCATAAAGTTGGGGAAACTAAATTGTACTTCTGGTAATCTTTCTTTCTTCTAAGGGCATGTGATACTTTTATCACATGCCCTTAGAAGAAAGAAAGATTCCTTTAATATAAAGAAATTGTTACTTTGAATGATTAAAATAAAAGTTTTTATTTAAACCATGTTTTTTTCTGAGAGTATTAATGGGCTGGAGAAATGGAAAATTGGTACAAATCTTCTGCAATTTTTCTGCAGATAGGACATTTTCACGTACTTAAAATACGGCACAGCAGTCGATGTTTAAAATAATTTAGGCGTTCGTAAGCCCAATTTCATTAACTCGTTTCGGACCATTTCAAATTTGAATAATTTCTAACTCGTTTCGAAAAAGTATAACATTTTTAACTTGAAATTTCTCATTCTTTATATTTTTAAATCACTCACCGCCACAGCGTCCAGCTTCGGATTCTGAAACAATAACATTTTAATTAATTAAACTACAAAATTTAAGTTAACTCAAATAATTTTCCCAATAAAAGAATATTCGCATTTCTCTTTTTATCATAATTGCATGATGTTCCCTGAACCTTGTTCCCTTAATAATCCTTTTTTTTGGGCACTTTCACTTTTACTAAAACTTGTACAAAATTTTCTCTTACTAAAATTTTGTATTTTTGTTGTAAAATGTCTGTAAATCCCAATAAATTTCGTAAAAATCCCTTGAAATTCATTAAAATTACTCAAAGTCTCATAAAATATTTTCAAATCCTTAAAAAACCATTAAATTTCTTCCAATATAGAAATTCAATAAAAATGCCTTGATGACAGTGAAGGGAAGTTTCAATAAATAATTTGTTCCGTGTATACTCAAATGATACACTCAGAAGAAACTTTTCTTAAATTAAAGAAACTTTCTTTGAATCAAAGAAACTTTGTTTGAATGATTAAAATAAAAGTTTTTATTTAAACCAAGTTTTTTTCTGAGTGTATTAATGGGCTGGAGAAATGGAAAATTGGTACAAATCTTCTACAATTTTTCTGCAGACAGGACATTTTCCCGTAGACCCGTACATACGATATGGCACAGCGGTCGCAGTTTAAAATAATTTAGAATGTCGTGCAGATGGGGCCGTTGAAGTCGTCGAGAGAATAATGAATGCATGAGTAGGGTGGACGATGATGCCACACCACTAGGTGATGTAGGTGGCGGACTCGAAGTAGGCAGAACAACCACTACTACTACATACGACTAACGGTACACACATGTTTTACCTTTTTCCTGTAGCAAATGGCTCTAAATATTTACGCCGGAGAACGTGGACCGGGTATTTTATTTAGCCGGTAAACTTGCTGGGTTGTTGGTCTAGGCAATGGCCACACGGTGGCCTAAGTGACAATACGGTTTACACAAGACCAGAATGGTTTACGCGAACCTGCTATGGTTTACGCTAGACTGAAATGGCTGGAAACAGCGGCTTGTTTCCACCAAATTGCTACCGCTTGATCTACCGCCAAGTTTGTTGATTCCACCGTCCGTCACGAAAAATGACATGATGATTTACAACTGACGTTGGAACAGCTATGTGGCTACGCGAAATCTCCCCTGAATGACATCATTTGTAGTTAGTGTAGAATTTCATAATGTAGCACATACTGCGTGAAATAGAGGTCTCTATAATATATGCGCAAACGAGATTTTGTGTCCGTTCTATTATTTAATTTGTTTCACAATTTGTGAATGCATCGCTACAATTTATTATTATTTTTGCAGGGAGTTAATTATTCATTATTATCTTACAAATAATTGATTTACACTTCATAGATCCGAAATTATTTTCATCATACCAAAGTGAAGAGGATTATGTACATGATTTATGATGAAAATATGTTCTAATCCTCGAATGTTCAATCTGCTCTTCTGCCATGTTTCAATTATTATTTCATAATTTCATACAGATATCACTCATATTTGACCTGCATGTGCGTATCATATTTATCGGAATTTGAATTAATCCTCTGCAGAGCACTATTGGGTTGAAGTTTCAGACTTCTAATCCGACGAACATTTTTTTATTTCTTTTTTTATATACATATTTATTAGATTACGAATATCAAAGAAAGTTCAGCAAATTATTTTATTTTTTTTTTTATTTACTAGCAGAAATTTACCCAGTGTTTCCCGGGATTTAAAGAGATTTCAAGTAACTTTAAGGGACTGCAAATAAGGTTTTCATATAGACTACAAGTGATTTTAGGGAATTTCAAGATATTTCAAAAGAGTTAGAAAGAGTTATCAAAAAGATGTTCGTCAGAATAGACGTCTGAAACTTCAACCCAATACTAAACAGAATAAGACGTAGAATTTTATTTTCCATACCACTGATTTTATATGTATGTCATTTTATTGATTGCTAAACGTAACGAAATTCTCGCTGCCACTCCAAGTAAAATTTCGGAAAGGTATTAGAAGACACAAAAGGGACATTTCCATCGCGACCGAATGGCGACGGGTCTGTCGAACTTTTCTTTCAGACCTATAAGGTGCATACAGTTATAGATATAGTGCACTCGTACCTTCGCGTTGAGTCCCGAAGGATTAATGTCGTGCGGCAAACTGCCAAAAATGGAATGGCTAACCCGTACAAACCGCCAACGAACTTACACGCACGGACGATAAAACTCCTTAGGCTGTGTGTATGTATTCGCTTATTCCCATGCACATATTACACACTCAGATTTTCAGAGTAAAGTATGGTTCACGAGTGGGCTTGCCGAAAACCTAAAGCATGCTGTATAAGTTCTAAAATTAAAGATTAAAGAGAATTTCGTTCTCAAATCTCAATGAAAAACATTCCCGGTAGCCAAACCGCACTCAGAATGTTTCTCTCTCTCTCTCTCTCTCTCTCTCTCTCTCTCTCTCTC
>CAJFCO010000168.1:179648-192412 GCA_904066015.1 Synergus gifuensis
AATTAGAATATTAATATTAACTATTGTGAAGCATTTTGTATAATAACATCAATATTAGAGATGTTTAGCAGTGCATTCTATGCAAATGGAATTGGATTCTACTTTCTGTAAGCTATTTATAAATGAAACGTATTGCGATACAAACAAGTCGATAAATAAAGCGATAACAATTGCCATTAGCAGCTTGTTATTAATATTATTAATAGTGTTTTGTCGTTGTTATAGAAATATAAAACATGAAATAGGAATAAGCCTATTATAATATTCAGTTCGTTAATATGGAATTATTTTTTTTTTGTTTGAAAGTTTATATTATTATCATTGACATCTAATCTAGAGAAATAATATCAACCACGAATTCATCTAAAACTAATATGATTTGAAATTAGAGGAATGTTTATACATTTCAAGGTTGAAAACGAACTCCATTTATTATGCTAAAAGTCTCCTGAGTCTCCTTGTCTATTTATGAAATATTCTTAGACCTTCAATCATTACGATTGAAAATGAAAATATTAAGCTTATTTCTGGCTAATGTAGTCATAGAATTTATTTCCATAGGATTGCTTTGAAATCTTCTTAGAATTTTAAATGTTTCTGCATGGTTCAAATGGATTTAAACTTTTTTTTTAATTTAAATTATAATTTGCAAAGGATTAAGAAATAAAAATATGATTTTCGTAAAATAACTACTTTTTCCGCAGGTCTAATCCAACTATTTTTTATGTGACAAAAAATTCCCCCGTTTAGCGTATCATGAATAATTAACACCGGTAACGTTTTCAAACTTTGTTGGTGAAAAAAGGCACAAGTCGTAATGCAGAATCTTAAAAGTTGAAAGTTAAAAGTTAAAAGCGCTAAAAGAGGCGTAATAGTGGCGCGCTGAAGACTATGTCAGTTTTCCAGAAACTGGAGAAAATAGGAAAAGAAGCAAAAGAGTGAGAGAGGAAAAGAGAAAAAATCAAGGAGTCCGTGGTTATACCGCGAACTACACAATAGTTGGCCGTTTCACAATGGAACGGCTGCGGGCAAGCAGACGGAATGAGTTTTTCCTTCGTTTGGATTCGAGGAGACTATTTTAGTTCCCATTCTTTTACCACGACTCTACATTTCTTTCTCTCTTTTTTTTTTCTCCCACCCACACAAACACAAATATTCCCCCTCAATTTTTTTTGCTGGCCTTTCTTCTTACCACCTCGAACGGCCGGCTTCATAAAATTATTACTTTAGGCAGTTTCGAAAGGCGGGGCCACCTTCAGATATTCAGGGAAACGTTCGTAGGTCCAATTTCATTAACTCGTTTCGGACCATTTCAAATTTGAATAATTTCTAATTCGTTTCGAAAAAATATCACATTTTTAACTTGAAATTTCTCACACTTTATATTTTTAAAATATATAAATAATTTTCCTAATAAAAGAATATTCACCTTCTTTTTTTATCCTAATTGCATGATGTTCCCCGAACCTCGATCCCTTGATAATCCTTTTTTTGGCACTTTCACTTTCACTTTTCACTTTTCAATTTTACTAAAACTTGTACAAAATTTTCTTTTACTAAAACTTAATTTTCATTAATCACTCCCGTACCTTTCCGATCGAGATTCAAAATGTAACTGAGTCAAAATAGCGCAATAAGTTGACAACTACTACTCAGATCAAAACAAACACTAATGAAAGCGACCCACAGGTACAAATTTCCGAGAACTACAAATTCTAGATAAGTAGTAAACATTTTCCAATTAGAATTTTCGCTTACGAGAGAAGCTTAATAAATTCTGCGAATTTCATGTTTCAAATGTAAACAAACTAGTAATAACTCATTTTATTAAATTGAAAATAAAATCCATACCACTTAAATTTAATGCTCCAGAAATAAGAAACAAGTAGAAACTGTAAACAAGCATAAATAGTAAACAAATTATGAAACTTACAAGAAATATACTAAATTAAATTTACTGCCCGTGTTCAGTCGCATTTCGAATTTCTTTGCAGAATTTTTTAGCGTAATTATCTGCAAGTTTTTTTTATCTGACTCAATATTAAATTAATATTGCTATATTTTAATCGATTTTTTTATTTGGTGCTTTTTTAGAGATGACTGGAAATTTCCGAAAAATAAAATTACCAACACTGTAAAATTCCCGACACCGTAAAATTTCCGACACTAGAAAATTCTCGACAATGGATAATTCCCGAAAAGATCTCTAAAAATGTATGAAGAATATTTTTAAAATACTGAATAATTAAAAGTTTGATACTTTTAATAAAGTGAACTGAATTATTTTCTGCTTTTATACATATATTATTTTTAGCAGGTGAAATACGTATAAAAATTAAGAATGAACACTGGATTTTATGAAAGCTAGCTGTCATATCAGGCGTGCTTGACAGTATATATCAATTTCTTCAATCACAATTTAGCGTTGTCGATGACAATGCTTCGACAACTTAATACGAATATTCAACATCGAATTTTATATTAAGCTGCCAATCTCCTCTGTTTATTACTTTTAGTTGACTCAAAACACAAAAAATTGTATCAAATATTTCTTGATAAATAAATTCAGTATTTTCTCACCAAATCAAAAAAATGTAGAGGGTAACGTTTGCGAAATTTTAATTACTTTTATTTTTCCAATACTATGTACTAAACGGATTTGCTTTCTTAATATTTTTTAAAACGCCTCACATTCTAATTAGCATAAAATCGTTAGAACTGAGACATTACTTCTACAGAACAGAACATTAATTACTCGAACCTTCGTGAAGGGAGTTTTCGAAATAATAGTTCTGACATCTAATGACAAATTCCAAAATGTGTGACTTAGAAGAATTTAAAGAAACGACCGTACGTCACACCTAATGTGACCGAAGCTAGTAAAAATAATACACGAATTTAGACTTGGGATCTATTTAACGTGCGTTTTATTGCTTCTCTATGGACCTGAAAGAACAGGGGCGTGACGCCATCAGAGAGAATGAAATTAGACCAATGGTCAGTGACAGGCCTATTATGAAGTGAAACGAATTAGTTTCTTAAGATCCTTCAGCAAAAAGCTGTGTGGCCCACAAACATCGGCACCTTTGACCACACGCCTTCAATCATATGAACCTTCGAAGTAAAGACGCTTTCTCATGAACCCTCATGACCTATTTTCAGTTCCGAAAACTTGGAGACGGATCTTACATTATTTAAATAATGTGTTTTAATTAATACTTCGCTAATGAAAAATATTTCTCTGAAGCAATCGAATTATTTTTCAGCAAAATATTATCTTTTTAAGGGGAGGATACCTACACTTTTAATTATATTTGAATGGTATAGGTTTTTTTTTAATTTTATGGTATATATTTTAATTAAATCTGGTTTAATAAAATCTTTTACATTAGCATAGAATTGATGTATTGCATATAATTACTAACTTTTAGAATCAAGAGTTGTGATGGTGGAAATACAGAAATGCGGATATTAAAAAAAATGTTCAAATGGAATCGGGCAAATTATAAAAGCACACGTGTATCAATATCAATTATCTGCTGGTCTGGTTCTGTATCCAGGTCGGCTGAAAATTGCCAGTTTCATGAAAACGTGAAAATTCTGGCGTCATGGACGAGTGGTCTGCAAAAAAAATCATATCCACCTCGGTCATTAGAGTCGCACGTCAACAATGCGCGACGAAATTATTTTCGCTTTATCGCCCAACTAAATGAATTTCATCGCCCATTTTCCACGACGGGACAGCGAAACAATTTTATTAATAGCGGCGTCAAGCAAAACCCGAATACTGAACGAAACGTTCTAAGTATTTGACGAACGAAATGAATTCGCTCAGTGAGGAATAATTGACTCCAAAGTGCGAGAACCAAAATGCTTATTTGACAGGTATATTAATGAATAATGTGCTTTCCAATACATCTTTCCCTCGTTCTGAGTATCATATCTGAAGAGTTACCATATATCTTGAAAATATCGAACACATTGTTTTCGAAAACCTGATTGGTTTTTTGGAAATTGCGCGAATTATGTGAATGTACCAAAATTGAAAACTACCTATTCAGATTATTTTCGTTGTCAAAACAATGAAACAAGTGATTTTACAAAATTGAAATTGATTTCTGAAGATTTCACAGAATTTTGAGTAATTTTAAAGAATTTAACGATATTTTGTGTAATTTTAAGCAATATTAGCAACTTTCAACTCTCTAAATCTGAACCAGCGAAAACCCTACCAAATCAGTGAAATTCGTTGATGAATCAGCGGAATTGCTCTCATAGAGGGCGTGATATTCACTGATTCATCAGCGAATTTCACTGATTTGGTAGGGTTTTCGCTGGTTCAGATTTAGAGAGAAGGGATTTTACGAAATTTATCGAGATTTTCAGAAATTTTAAGGGATTTAAGGAGATTTCTTGGGGTTTTAAATAATTTAAAGGAATTTTACGATATGTTGTGAGAGTCTAAATAATTTAAAATGATTTTACAATATTTTGAGGAATTTTAAGTAATAACGTGTGATTTTTCCAAAATGTAAAGTACATAATTTCCTAAGATTTCATAGGATTTTAGGTAATTTTAAGGAATATAAAAATATTTTGTGGAATTGTAATAAAAATCAAGGAATATCGAAAGATTTTATAAAGAAATTTCACTAGATTTTATATTAGGATATTAAAGAAATTTCACTAGATTTTATATTAGGATATTAAAGAAATTTTAAGGAATTTTATTAAACTTATCGATATTTTTGAAATTAAACAAGAAACTATAAGTTTCTATATTTAAAAAATTAAAAATTCTCAACTATTTTGCATGTTAAAATCCTTTGATTTAAAATTTCTTAGAATCCTCTGAATATTTTTAGCAAAAGGAGTGCTAAAACAAGAAATTAATCGCACTGATCACAGTTACTAGTAGAGATATAAAAAAACAGTATAATAATGAAAAAAAATACTTTATACTTTTAGTTAAAATAAATAAAAACGTTAATAAATAATCAGGATACAAACAGAAAGTATAATGATACATAATATCATTAAATTTCATTATATTGTTAATTCGTCTCTATGAAATAAAAACGAACTACTTTAAATAAATTTACCTGAGAACCCGGAAAATCGCAAGCTATTCTTCATTAATCTAAAGTGCGATTGGTAATTGTACCATGGTGTTAGTACTTTTGAATAGTGATGTTAAATTAGAACGGTTGACGCGAACGTTACGCAAAAGCGTGCCGGCATGTCGCGCGACGGTTTTCCTGTAATTATTATGCATTGCTATGCAAATGGATGGACATTTAATAGACACCCGAGGGTGCTACGGGGTATCTAGCTCCACATACATATACACATTTTCATATGCTAAACTCGTCTACAAACACAACAAAATATATATACATACAGATGTGTGTATATTTGTATGTAAATTACCTGTATGAGTGTTTTTGTAGAGATATATTTTTGTATAATATAAACAACCAGAAACCAACACAACGAAAGGAGGACAGAAGAGAAAATTGTCAGTAGATACGAACGAAAAAGCGGTGCCGGCTGTTGCGCGGAAAATGTTATTTACGAATTTTCCGCTGTCATGACCGAGCGTTCAAGTTATTAAAATATATACAGCAAAAGCGCGATTACACCCCTGATAAAAATTCACGTTATCTCGTGGTTCAGTAAAAGCCGCTTTAATTACTGTCGCATTATATTTTTCCTCTACAGATATCAACGATCACAAACATTTAATAATTCGAAATATTTTCTTTGTGGATTTTAAAGTTACAAATTAATGAGCTAGCAGGTCGTTTTGTAATTAATGCTTCTCATATTTTGATTTCTGGGTTGAACGAGTTTTTTAATAGAATTTGCTATGAAATATTTATTTGCAGTAAAATTTTATCTCGGATATCTAAAAACGATTACGATTTCATTCGTTTAGCTGGAAAAACAATTCGATTTTTCCAAATGATCATTTTTATACTACTCTTTACTGATATTTAAATTTTTAGGATCGCGTGTTTTGTGAAGCTAATATTCAACGTTTATATTAAACTTTTATAGAAATTTTTTCCGTAAAATTACTCGCCCATATAAAGCTTTCGTACAAAATGCTTTCAAATTTCATGGAATTTAACTGATAATTTTATACCGATTACTTACTAGACATTTTTTGTTGAACTTTGAAATACCAACGTTGTTTTACGTTTTGCCGTCAAAATTAATCAATCAGTCGTCATTCAATGCGAGAAATATCTAAAAATGCTTTACATCGATGAGAATTAATTACGACAGACCCATAAATGACGTAACTTGTAATTTACTGATTTTGTAAATGACTAAAGTATTTATACTTAGGAGGATTTTTTTTAAAGATTATATATGATTAATCTAACGATCAAAGTATCTTTTTAAATCTGTTGTCGTACAGATCTTTTTTTATTTAAAGAGTCATCTGCACCGTAAATCTTTGTAATTAAAAGATCATTTGAACAAAACTTACTGACCTAAGAGATATTTCCTGAATCCAATATTGCCTCCAATTATCACAGTACATCTTTGCTTTTGTTATGATGTTAATGATGAATGGTTGAAGGAGCTCTTCAGTGAAGAAGCATTCCTTCCAGTATAATTAATGAACTTCTCAGCGTCTCCCGTCTCACTGACAGGTAAAAAACGTGCCCTATATAATTTAGCTGTAACGAAAGAAGTAACTCAATTTCAGTCAATAATCATATGATCCAGACTCGCATACAAAACCTTCATATAGCCTGGAAATAGATACCTTACTTTAGTAATAGAGCTTATAGTACCTCCAATAACTGTGGATCAAAGAATCAAAGAAGTTTCTGCTTGGGATATAATGCTTCTAAATCCATAATATTGCTTCGAATTTTACCTTGATCTGCCTCTCTTTGAGAAATTGTAAAAACATTGATATTCATAGAATCTATACATAATTTTCCTATAAAGAGAAAACGTTTACATTCTGTAGCTTGCACTTTAGACCAACAATCTTCATGTGTTATGGTTTGCTAAATTTCAATCAGGAAATGGAAATAAAATCTGAACATTGAAAAGTGGATGAAAAAATGGAATTTATTTTCAATTCCTGTGAAGAGAAGAGTACCTGATTATCCTGAATAAAGTTGACATGACATTACCTGAAATATGTACTGTCTTCCACTTTCCACCTTCAGCATGTATATTTTCCTATTCTTTTCCATTCGTGCAGGCAAAATATTGCAACTTGTTTACGGAAACTGTCAAATGTCAGGCGGATTGAGATCCTATGGGCTGTCATCCCTTTCTGCGGAACAAAGAACAAGACAGGACGACTTTCGAAACGACAGTTCATTTTGCAAAAGGATTCCGATGCTTTCACTATAGAGAGCAATCGCGTCCTTATGCCATCGGATTGCTAGCAGTTTATTTCCGCTGCCACTACATTGCTACACTCTGGTCTCGACTCTTGAATGCTTCAACCTATATGTTGTCTTAGCTGTGTGATTTATCGTTATCATCCTTTTCCCCTCTCTCCTTCTTTCTAATTCTAGCTCGTTCTCTCTCTACCTATGTCGATACTCGAAACATTCTATTTCTCGATCGTGCATCTACAAATCTCTCCCTCGGGGACATCGAAACAGGCTTTTCGAAGGTCGGAAGGGCAACTAGGGTCCTAACGAAGTTTCGGCCAACGATCAAAAAAATGAAATATAAAGAAAAATAAAGAAAGAATTTGATATATTTTGTAAAAAGACTTCTGTACTTCGAAAAAATCATTTATCCATTTTTTATTGGTTTGAGAATTGTGTGAATATATCGAATTTGAAAACTATCAAATTATTTTCGTTATCAAAACAATTGCTGTCAAAAAGTTTAAAAAAAGAACCGAATTTTACGGAATTTATTGAAATGTTAGAAATATGAAAGGATTTCATGGAATTTTCAAAAATTTTAAGAAATTTTATAAGTTTTTCGTGTTTTATAGAATCTAAAGAAATTTAATTCACTTAATTTTACCGTGGAAATAATAAATTATCTCGAAACGAAATTTTATTTAAGTTTATTCTTTGAAGATGTCCTTATTAAATTTCGTGAATCATTCAGAATAAAAACTTTTTTAAAAGTTAAAAAATATATATCTGAAAGTCGATATAGTGGCCCTTTCTAGTCGTCTACATATATTTAATTTCCGCTTCACGATTAATGCATTCACGATGTTGTATTAATGCATTCGAGCGAGATCTGATAGGCAAAAAATAACGAGATCGATATTTTTTCTCGACTGTCAAGAGAAAATATTGATCTTTGCTTGATGGAGGTAGTGATGTTCGGATATTACTTTTCTCTGGTTACATAAAATGTAAATTTACAACATGAAAATTTACAAAATAAAAATAACCTAGTTGTTTAAAATTTGTGCATTGAGAAAATTCAAAATATTCACTTACCTTCTTTATTATGAAGAAATTCTAGCATGATTTCAACTAACTCGTCCTGAATCCCAACAAAAAATAAAAAAAAAAACAGATAAAAGTTGTGTTCAATTATTAAAAGAATATCTTAACAATCACGTTTATTTTATATGTAAAAACAGATGGATAATCGTGTAAACATCTTAAAATGTTATCTTTCGATATTAATCAATTTTATATGAAAATAAAATTTAGTACTTTCCTCTTTCTCACTTTTTTTACAATAAGAATGAAGTTCTCGTTTCTAGTAAAAATGAAATAACTCTCGTATTATTTTTCAGTGAAATATAGTTTCTATATCAAAAAGAAAAGTTTTTAATTGAATCTGTAAACTTCAAGGATACCTTTTCCTTCAAAATGTGAAAACTCAAAAGATACACTTACCTTCATTGTTGGAGAAATTCCTGCATGATTTCAACGTGCTCGCCCCGAATCCTAACAAGAAATAACAATAGCCAGTTAAAGGTTGCGTTCAATTATTAAAAGAATATCTTAACAGTTAGTTTTATTGTCTATGTACAAACAGATCGATAATCGTGTACAACACCTCGAAATGTTAACTGTCGATGAAAGATGGATGAATGTGAAAGGATCAAATGAAGGGATTGCTCTATATACAGCTCTCCTGAACACGTAAACTCCTCGTGTAAATATCGTGGCTACGATGTACCGGAAGTGTGGTAGGTCTAACAGGACTAAGTTCTTCCGGTCTTTCCCTGTACCCGTTGGGATAAATCCAGCCATCCTTCCCTGGAAAGACGGTCGTTCGTAATGAATAATCGAAAATTTCCGAACATTCAGGATCTTTAATCCTCTCTGGTTTAGGTGTATAGTTTGGTTCAAAAATATCAGGCCTTCTCTCCACTTTACTGGGTATGATATCAGGATCTTCTTCGGGAGGATCAGACGATATTTGCTCCTTAAAGTCCTTCGGTTCAACAAAATTTAGCGATTCCTTCTGCTCTCTTCTCTGGGGAACCTTCTGCACTGGTGAAACGGATTCGTGATCTTCACTCGGCTCGTAATGAACTATGTGCGTCTGAGTCTTCATGGGTTGCATGAAATGATTCCGACGATAGAGAGTCAACGTGATCCCGACGACCAGAATACAAACGGCAGTTAGCCCGCCAGCAAAACAGGCAACGAGCAAACTATAGTCTGATGGCTCTTCCGAAGCACCACGTCCTGCGAACAAATTTTTCTTTATGCTCGGGAAAATGTTACTTTAAAACTTCAAGGATATTATAGGCTCCAGAAATACATTATTGCAGTTATTGCACTTCTGGGCATACTTTGAGATTATAGCTTTAAATTGCAATATTTAACATACACTTAATATATATTTTATGATATATTAACTACAAAAGTTGCTAATATATGAAAATGCCATCAAAGAATGTTGGTGGCAGCAATAGATTAGTTGGAGAACGATAATTATATTAAATATTATGAATTGACTGAAATTAATGAAATTTTAATGACATAAATTTTTCAACTGTGACAATTCTACAATGATATCCTCCAAAGTGGAAAGATTAAACCTTCTAAACCAGCAACCAAGGTTACTAAAGTAGACGAAAGTAGGTAAGAAACAACCCCCGGAAACGGTAAAACGCGAAAAAGGAAAAAGTTTTCTCAAACAGAGAAAAGTTTCCAGAATTGTGAAGCACAAGAAAGTGCAGAAAAATGAAGGTAAAGTTTGCGGCTTGAATTTACGAAGAACTTACTCGATTTAAAAATCTTTCCACTTTAATGCCTACATTTCCTTAATCTTATTTGCCATTTGTTTATTGATTTTATATAATGACAAAGAAATTATATGAAACTGTTCTATTACTACCATATCATTAATATCCATTGAACACTTTTAAAAGACACGGTTACTACAATTTTTCTGAAGTCTCTTGTTGTTGGTGAATAAAAACTTTAAACTAAATTTTCCTGAAAAGCCATGTCTCTCACAAGCTCTTTTTCCATCAATGACCTCAATTCTTATTCTAAAGCATCGAGATCAGAGAAATAGGAAGAAGATTAGAAAATAAGAAAAAATAACTTCTTGAGATCAAATATAATTACGTAACAGAAGTTTGATACTTCTTTATATGAAAGGAAACTTGGAAAATGAGTTGGGGATAGGGGATGGTAAAGAGGAATAGGAAAATGGGTTGGAAAATCCTGTGAATGATTGCAAGGACAAGAGACAGAGTACTTTTCATAATTTTCTTACGAGAGTCTCTAGTGATTCATGCAGCAACTAACTTACGTGTAAAATATCTATTCATTATCACGTTCACGCGTCCTTGGGGAATATTAAGACCTCACCCACCAAGACATTAACGTCCCAACAACTCCAAGAGAGCTGCTTATACCTCCCACGATATAGGTCTTTCTTATTATGATTAATTGCCCGGAGGTTAATGAGACGCAGTCGCCCTATAAGCTTCCACTGCACATGAGTCTATCATGCGTCTTTTTTGGATAAGATGCTTCATATCAGCAGCCGACCGCCTTTGGATTTCGGCTACATATCCTATTCCTCGATCTGCTTCACTCTTTCTCTTACTCCCGCTTTCCTGGACCCTGAATTAAAATCCCATAAAGCCGAGTCCCTTTCCTCGCGCCTGTCTCATTCGGTGCGCATTTATCGTCTTTAATTTCCATCCTCATGGGTTATTCATGCCACCACAAGAATGCCTCTGTATTAGTGCATGTGTGTCTAGGTGGATAAGTTAGAAAATTCATCCTAGGACTGTATGTGCATGTACACATACACTGATGTGCATATGTAGAGGTTGAAAGTACCCCAACTATGAGGTTGCAGGCTTTCTCTCTTAAGCGCGAGTTTGTAGACGTGGGTCATGTGGCACGAACCTGGGGGAAGGTTGAAGGGGGTAGGAATTCGAGAATGAACAAGAGGAAGGGGTGAAGTAGCAGGGATGAGGTGGATGGCCCGGGACAAACACGTCCGTACGTCTGTCCGTTTCTCTTGGATATATCAACCCGTTGGCTAACGAACCGACGCGTTTTCTGAATCCCAAAAAGCTCGGCCTCGAATCGTCTGGCCATCACCGTTGCGGATCGTCCCTCTTAATCTTTGCTTCCGGTCTCTGTGTTTTCTCCGTGATCCAATAACAGGTAGAAAAACCAAATCCCGTTCACCGGACACGTTCAGAGTATTCGGTACATTCGACGGCTCAGAGACAACTACCGTGGGATTGGCAGAAGAAATTTTTCCTGGATTCGGAATATTAGCGAAATTAGATTTTATACGCCAATACTTATTACGACATATTACAACCTACGTCACGTCTCATCTGTCCAAGATGTCCAATTTGCGGAATATGTGTACCTAATGAACATTGCCCTTAATTTTATGAGATTTTTTTCCTCTCTGAAAAAAAATGGTGGAACGAAATGTTTCGAAAAACTCGCATACGCTGTTGATGCAAACATGATTGGCTTTTGAATGACTTGAAGGTGTTAAGAGGAAAAGAAAATAATCGCACGCGTGTTGGTTTAATAGTCCTTTAAAATTGCATGAAAATTTTCGAAATCCTTAAAAATTCGACAAAATTGTTTAAATTTAAAGATCGTTTTAAATTCTATGAAATCTTTTAAAAATCATCAAAAAATTATATTGAATTTAAAAATATTTCAAGAGTGGTTACTCTCTTGATGTTGAGCCACCGATGCTGGTATATATTTATATAAACTCAGTTGATTTAAGTGTTTTCGTATATATTTTTCTCTGAAAAGAGCATTGTATTCTAGATTCCTAGTCCAATAAGTTATTTCTATCTGCAGCAAAACAAAAAACTGACCTTTTTAAGATAAATCGATTCTTCTTATCAGCTAAAGAAGTACGATGAATGGGGCATCATACATCACATAACGTTTTACTCGACAGGAAAAGAGCTTCCTCAATATCAATTTACTTTCTCAGAGGTAAAAATACGTATCATTTTTTGTTAAAATATAAATTTAATATTAATTTCTAGATAATAAAGCTATTTCCCCACTGTAGTTAATCCACCAAATGTGTTTTGGCGAGTGATTTCTAACATTTACCATTGTGATCAAATATTCATCGATTTTACATGAACATAAAGTTTGCTACTGATTATCGTTATCGTTATCGTCGTTGCATTATGCTATTATTGCAAACTAGGGAGTTTAATACACCTCATTACCAGTTAACACCTGTTCGTATCAATTGCTTTCCTCGTTCTCCCTTTTCTTTACAATAAGAATCAAGTTCTCGTTTTCAGCAAAAATGAAATAACTCTCGTA
>CAJFCO010000168.1:197412-242714 GCA_904066015.1 Synergus gifuensis
TTGGAACTGGTCCTCATTCTTGCCCTATCACCAAAAACATTTTTGTTCGACCAGAGCTTTCCATCACTGATCAATGTTGCACGTGCATCAACGCTGTAGATAGGCTCGCCTCCATTTTCATTCTTATACCAGAAGACCATAAAAGCCATCTCGTCTCCATTCTTAGGTGTAAGGTCACATGGTAATTTCGTAGAGTGCTCAGAAACTGCCTCCACATCCAATGTTGGTACTGAAACAAATTAAACGATCCGAAACTTAATACGAGTTTTGCAAATGTATTCTTAAAGTTACGAAGACGCTTTTAGCGTAATGCAATTTTAGAGAGAAAATATTGATAATATTTTAAAAGCACTTATATTTTTCTTCCCAAACCATCTTTAAGTTGCAATAAATTAGTTTCATATTTAAAGACTAATTACTGAAGTATTTTCTTCTCTAAGTAGAATCTTTTTTCACATCTGTATATGTAATGATTATCCAGGAAGTAAGTACCAAATGAAATTCTCGGAAGCGCCGTGTGATTATTATCTCTTCCGGAAGAAATCGATTTTGCCGACCAGCACGAAATTAGAAAGAGTATCGTGACTTTCGCTTATTCTTAACCGGAAGGTACCCCTAGGGTAAGAAATATTCCGGTTACTGTCTGATATGGCGCCCCAGGTATTGGATCTATTCACAAAATGAGCTTCTTTCTTCGCCTGGAATCTTATATTCCTTCTACTGCTATATTATACATTTATCTGCTTCTTAATCCCATAAGAAATGGAGAAAAGTTATCCGAATTAGAGGTGAGTGCAGAGAAAGGCGATCTAAGAAATTTTATCGTCCTGGAGGGAACCGCGAGTGGATAATTAATCTCAGATGTCCTGGGAGGCATTAATCCTTATTTCGAAATAATTCTCTGGGCGCTCGTTGCATCTTAGGTTCGCTGAAAGGAGGAGGTTTAGAGCGAGAATGATAGCTCAGTCAATGGCTGCTCAGGATCACGAACGATTGATGGCAGCCAATAAAATCGAGGTGTTGTTAATCTGCTGATATCAAGACATAACTCGACAAGTAAGTGATTGCTTTAGTTCGATGAAAGCTTTCTGATACGATAGATAACGTCTATTCCTTCAGGAGTTTATCACAAACGTGTAGATTGCAAAACCACTAAGATTTTGAATTCTGAAATGCATTTGAATTCTTGAATGCTGCTATGCTCCTTTATGGCACTAACTGTGTCTGCTGCTTTTATTCTTTAATGAGTGCTCCGAGACGAGAGATGAGACTTTCAAACACCAGGTTCCTTTCTTGCTCACTTACCACTTTACATAAGCTTTCTTGTTCTTTGGTAACATTATTTCTAGTGGTTTCCATTTTTACTCAATTTTTTAAATATCAACATTCCCGCTACTAATGAAGCTGTAAAATGCGGATATTCATTCCTGTAAATGGCATGGCCAACATTCTAACAAACAAAGCCGGCAAATTACATAGGTACAGATTGACGTATGAACTGGTATTAATTAATCAACAGCATCAATCAGTTATTAATTTAGTGAGTATTTTCTGATTATGATTCTGGTCCTCAATCCTAGGAGGACTTCGTTGAATTAGGTTGAAATGGAAGCTGATGGTGATACCTACGCTATTCTATCTATGTATATCTGGTCTCCCTTTGTGCCATGGCAGAAGCTATGAAATTCATTGATGGCAATGGTGATGTTAATAATCCGACGTAATTAATGTGCCGCCCAGAATTTACGCTCGAACGAACCGAGTCGTTAGCAAGCGTCGACAGCATGAGGGGTGAAGAATGCTCGACCTGGCTTTAAGCTCTTCGCTCGTATGTTTATCCGTATGGTACGTATATTTCGCGTAATTGTGCGTTTTCATGGCAGGAGACACTAATGGTGATGAAGGTTAGAGATTCCTGAAAAACACACCTCTTCATCAAAGGAAATATCGCCCAATTCATGACAATCTGCTCACTCAAGATTGATCACACGCGTAATCACTTATTGTCTATATCAACTCAAATTAATTCTTATAAAAAATAGAAGAAAGTTGTTATATGTTTCGTTGTTTAATTATAGAAGCAATTATTTATGGAGAGTATCGCAAAATATAGACTAGCATAGAAATTGCTTGCCCCGGAGATAAAAAAAACATGTACTGCAATTCAGCACCGTGAAAATATGCATTTCCGTTTGAAATAGTTTGCACTTTCATGAAGTGCAGGTCACGTACTCGTATAAACAGAACAGGGTGTTTATTTTTGTAGGTTTACCATTGCTTTGAATGTATATCTGTACATATTCTGTGAGTGAATCCTTCCAACTAAAAACGGTGTGATTATTCAAAGCAAGCTCTCTGACTGACGATGATCAATATCTGATGATTGCATGTTTCCTTCCCCGTATTTATATACCCTGGTTTGTTCCAAATAAAAATATTCTTTTACTACATAAATAATATAATGAAAACTGCAACACAAAACAACGCAAGCGTTAAAATTTCCAAACTCCAGAAGCACTGTCTCTGAATCTGAATCAGCGATAAGTATACCACTGATTTCAAATATACGCTGATGAATTAGCTGATTGGAGTCAGAGGTATACTTATCGCTGATTCAGATTAAGAGAACATGAAATCAAAAATATTCTAAGCCAATAGAAGAGTCGATTGGAAATCCTGTAGTTGCTCTATTGAGTTTAAGTTGTAGACGTTTAATCTGACGATTTTTAAAAAATAATTATTGAAATAAAGATTTTTAAAAAAGTTTTCAAAGTTCCCAAAAAGTAATTACAGAAAGTAATAAAAGTAATTGCAGAAATTTACACGGTGTTTTAGAAAAAAGCACTTACACGGTTATATGTCGCGACATATAAATCTCAAACATTCTTTTTTTTAGAAGTGAAGATATAGATAAAAAATCAGTGAAACAAGTTTCTAGCACGTAAGTTCTCAATGAATGATTTCAACGACTATAGGGTTAGTGGTACGTGTCTGCTAGTATATGTATACTCAACAGAGGTTTACAACGTTTACAACAGACATCCTACACTTGCACGGATGAACGAGTAAATACCATCTTCTATTCTACCAATGCCGACGATACCACAGACCCCGTTTAATTATTTAGCAGAAATTGGCACGACTCACCAGTACAGTTTCTCTATCTCGTAAATATACACGTACTGAAGAGTCAATAGTTTTGCGAACTCCAACAGATCCTATTTCGATCGTATTCCAGAATTAACGTAGGTCAAGCATGAGGTTTACACAGTCACGTATTTATGCAGTTCGTACAAGGCGGTTATAGGAATTACAATTGGAAGGACTTGTATAATTAAAGTCCATGGCACCTTATGTTTATGGTCACTGCACTTGCGAACATGTGGCTGCGGCCAGTTTTGTTCTCCTATCTATGTCCTATCTCCACTCTATGCACGCAAACTGCTAAAGTTTGCTCATACCTGGTGCCATTGCACTTAAGGGTCGAATTGTTATTCTATCAATAACCGAATTCAGTAATAAAATTAAGTTACTTGGATCTTCGTTGCAATTTCATATATTCCGTAAATCCACTCAAAACTTTATTCAAAAATCCTCGAGCTGTCCGTAGAACAACTGAATATCAACTATCTTTTCCTCTCTTCTTTTCTAGTCAGTAGTCAGTGTCCTTCGACCGAGCCACCGTTCCCCTTCCTTTTGTTTATATTTTCCTATTCTAAACCTTGGCCATTTTCTTAGAATACATTCCATAATAAATTCAATAAATTGTGTTAGAAAACAGAATATGTATAGTAAATATTTTGATAAATTCTTATACAAAATAAAATTATTCCTCATTTTAGTAATTAATTCGTAAATAGGAAAATAATAAACAAAATATTTTCTTTTGTGTTGGCAATATCATATTTCTGTGACACATCCAAGCATTTCAGAGAAACTGTAATTTTCTTGCTTTTTTGGCATATTCTTTATTAGCTCGACAATATATTTGAACCAATTAAACTTTAAAATCTTTCCAACTCGGCGTTCTTATTTTCGTGTTCACCTCCTGGCTTATTTGCAAATTGTGCAAATTGAAACATTAAAATTTATTCAGAGGGAGAAGGAAATATCACAAGAATGCCCATTCTTGGCAGAGATTTCAAACGAGATACGATCATTTTATTGCAGAGCAGCGAATGCGTGCCATAAAGTATCTTCTTTAAGATTTCATTAATACCAACTTTGGCATAAAAAACTGACTCAGTCCTAAATAATCAACGTATCGGAGAATATTGAGTTCATTGGGAGAAGATAAAATTGTTATGTGTAATAATGTATAAAACATGAGACAAAGGGCTAAAGAAGAAAATAAGTTGTTGGCGCAGGTGCGAGAAAACCGGTCTCGTCTTCACGGAAATGCCATATTTACTTGGAGACACATAAGCGCCAGCTTTCTCATTCAACCCACCTTCAAGTATCCACTTTCTTGGGGGTACGTACATACGTTTCTTTTCTATGCCGCATGGTGAAGCAGTAAAAGGGTTCCAACGACCATTTCGTGTGGAAAAAGACGACCTCGAGGCTGTTTCTGCGAAGAGGCTCGTTTCGAGTATCGTAACTCGAAGATGGATCGAAGGACCTGCTTTCGGTAGAAAAGGGAAAAAGAAAAAAGTATATATATATATATATATATATATATATAAGGAGTAAAGGAGAAGTAAGTGGAGCTCGAGGTTACTTCAAAATGTTGGTGAGATGAGAAAAGGGAGAAAAATTAGGACAATGTATTGTATATTCTGGTGAGGAAATAACTACGATACAGGAAGAAAGGGCAATGATAGCGAAAAGTGACAGGGCGAAATCTTGTGACATATTATGAAAAGGCTCAAAGGCTTCTATTCACGCATACACTACTTACAGTTTCGTGTCACGTGTTCCAATTTTTCGTCTTACGCTTCAAGGCATTATCTACTTATGTTCTCACCTTTGCCAGAATATTTTTTTACTTCTGGAGAACTTTATTTGCTGGTAATGAATTCCTTGTTCCAATTTCCTGTTTTTCTAGAAATACAATTTATTTTGAATAGTTTATGTGACTATAAATTTACTCTTTACTGTGTTTCCATCACTAAATAGTATAATTCATTAAAAAATATGTTTAACACATTTCACGCAGCTCTACTTCCACCCTATTCCAATTTCAGCAAATTAATTTGCTAAGTGCGCATAACATGATTCCATTAATTAATAAAAAATTGCTTAATTAAAGTTTCCTTTGCACGGGTATTCTTAACTAAACTGAGAATAAGTAACATTTTGCTGTATTAAATGGAAATATTAATGTAAGGGAAAAGTTAACTGATGAAACCTTTGCGGAGAAATTTCGATTTATATCAGAGGTGGCTGAATGGTTTTAATTAAACTTTGATGAAGTTCTGCTTGAAATTAAAGACGTCTTAGAAATAAGAAAGAATGGTGATTGCAATGATACTAGTAGAATGAAGTAATGAAAGCGACCGAGAAAAAAAATAATTGTCGTACAGCACCATCATCAAATCTGGGAAAGAATGAATGCCTAAAGGTAAGAAATGGCAATAAAGAGAAGCGAAAAAGCCAATGGATCTGCGAGAAACTGTGATGAAAAGAAATAGCTCAATTAAAGTTTTACGAGGCTTTATGACCACTACAAAAAATATGACGAGGACAGTAATTACGGTCCTAAGAACAGAGAATTTAATATAATAATGCTCTGAAAAGAAATTCTTGATTTTTCACGAAATTATTGTATAATTTTATACTTTACAGTTTTCATTTCAAATTGTGCACGCATGTTTATGATTCTAATTAAAATATTGTATTTCTAGATATATGTTGCCAATAATAAATTTATAGAAATATGAATGCATCAAAACTTTTTGATGGTAGTGTATATAGAAAAGAAAATATATTAATTTTGTTCTCCATTCTCAGAAATTCTGAGAACAAAAGTTAAGGACAAAAGTTAAAAAAGGGGAGAAAAGAATGAGAGAAAGAAACGGAAAAAGTGAATGGCCAGATAATTGTTTCGGGGATCTTCCAGAGTTTTTCAATTCAATGGCTGCAGGACGTCATTGGACAGGGATCGATGTTCAGGTTTCTTCTAGCCGGTTAGTGAGTTTAGTGTTTCCTATCGAACGATAGGTGGAATAGCCGAAATGTGAGATTGAATGAATACCAAAAGGGAGAATAGAGGAAGGAAAACAACTATGCTTAGTCGGCTTTCTATATGTCTCCTTTTCGGGATTCTTTGCTCACGAAGCAATCGTGTCAAACGAAGATCTTGCTGGCCAATCAGAATGGCATTGAAGTTCTATGGTTCTACTTTCGCAAACCAGTCGTTTCTGGGGAAAAGAAAAATGTGGTGAAAACCTTGGACCCTCGATTACTCCCAACCTTTCATTTATAGTCTTCGTCCTTTTGTTATTGAACCAACAGAAGAAAAAGGGAAGCCTTTCTTGTAGGAAACTAGAATGTTGATTAGAATTGTTCCCCATTTTCCGAAAGAATTGCCATAAAAGGCTAATTCATAAATTGATATTATTAAGAGGCTATTCATTAAGAGTCCCTAAGCTCTCTTGAAATTCTCTCTCATGTTTTGATATCTTTAAAATTTCTGGAAGATTATTCAAAATCACTTGAAATCTCTTGAAATCATTTAAAAAAATTTTAATCAGTTAAAGTCCTATTGAAATCCTTTATGAAATCTTGATATCTTTGAAATCTCGTATAAGATGTCGTGAAATCTTTTTAAATTCACTAAAATCTCTTGAAATCCTTGCCAGTTTTTCAGATCAGGACCACACTAGAAATAGGGTAAACTGGCCAGCGCCCCACCAGAATCCAATCAAAATTTCTGCTCGGGTATACGTCGAAAACATAAAAATTTATATTTCACAATGCACTTTGCAAAGTCAGGATATCAAATTTAATAATGTCATCGGATATGGTTGAATAAAAGCGATGGCAGCAAAGCCCAACTTACTAACGATAAAGTGCTCTTAGCAAAAGGAACCAGAGCGACGATTCTCGAGAGACAAGACGGAAAAATGCAATATGGGTGTGGTACAACGGTGGCTCGAGCAGCATCTCAAACAAAAACTTCTGCAATAACTGCTAAGATGGAATACAAGAAGTCCTCAGTCAGCAAAACAGGGCCTCCTACAGCTTTCAGAAACACAGGGTAGGACACCATTATTGCTTTACATTTATGGATCCATTGTTTCATTCCTCTTCAAGAACTACAACAGAACAGTGACGGAAGACATTTGTAAATACCAACTACTATAGGCTGCAGCACAAGTATTTACTCGTATAAATTGTCAACTCATTGCGGTACAAAAATCAAACACCAGCAAAGAAAAAAGAAACACTTTGAAGAATGACAATAGAATAAGAAATGAAAGTTTATTTAGATTTAGATCCACAAATTTCATGCTCTCTAGGTCAAGGGATTCAGTACGAGATAATAAATTATATTATTTTCAGCTGAGCTTCCCAACCGGCATTATGAAATGAATACACTCAGTTATCTAAAATAACAAAAAATAATATTCATATTAGGGATAAATAATGTCATTAGCAATTTTCGAAAAGCTGCATAAAGTAATAACAAATCGAACTTTGAAACTGTGTAACAGAATTTAAGCACACATTTCATCCAGAAAACAATTGACAATCAGCAGGTTACGCTTTATACAAAAGTAAGTATAAATGAATCCCCATTTTTCTCCGTGAATATTGCACAGCATAAAATGCACAAAGGCTCGAAATTGGCTCGAAAAAATGTATTTCAGGGCATTGTCGACAGACAACTCATACTGAAAGTTATAGAGCCAATATTGATTAAAGTTGAAGCGTGAAGAATAAGCGGAAATGATTCTACTGAACAAGTCGAGTATTGCATAAAAAAAGTCACTTGATTCAAAAACAATATAATAATAAAAATTTTTCAGAAAGACAGAAGAGCAAGTATTTAATACTTCAACACAAATTTTATCGTAATTGAAAGTTTATAGTAACTATGTTAATTTTATTAATTAGGACGAGATATAATCCAAATTAAAACTATAATTCAGAACTTCAATTTAGGCATGGATATATTAAAAGCTTGAAACACTTAATACCAAATTCCTGGAAGCACTTGCCGTGAGGGAAATTAGCTCAAAATAAGGAAAGTATAAAATTAACATCTAGAGAGAACTTTTGAAGAACGCTAAGGAATTATAAGTTTGGTTACAGTTCTTACTCATTGCAGGATATTAAACTTGCTTTTCATAAATTAACTTCAAACTTCCATTATTTCACTTCATAATTAGAAATATTTCGTTTTAATTTATAAAAATAATAATTATTATTTTTCACTATTCAACTATTCAAATCCGATCAATACTTATCTGACCTAGGGAACGTTAGTAATCATTAATTGGACATAAAAGAGATATAAAAATAGAATTTTTCCAATAGTTCCTACTTTTTGCGAGCATTTCAGAAAGTTGGGCCAGCGAATAGTTATTTATTCATTAACCACTCGGACAGATGGTTACGCGATGGAAAACCAGTAGTACATAGTTAGAATGGAATGGAGCTTTAGAAATTCTATAAACTAGGTGCGAATCTAATTATTCATTTTGTTAAAAAAAAAAATTCAAATATTTCATTTATACTTTTATAGTTAATTTATATGTCGACTATTTAAATCTATTTAAGAAATTTTATGTATAATAAAATTAATGGAATTCATTCAGATTTAATGGAAATCATTTGGATTTAACGGAATTAGGCTGATATAAAGTTTCTCGTAAATCGAAATACTTTTAATCTTTATCAGTCGGTATCTAATCGAAATGATAGCCATACCGGAAGGCGAAACTGTAGGATAAGATTGAAAATAGGGGAAAGTAAGGTATCAAAGGAGAAAGAAATAGAAAAGAAATAGAAAGGGAAATATAAAAAGGAGTCCATGCCTCGTTTACAAATTCAAACGATTACGACAGACCCTCGCATAAATGTACGAGTGCTCGCTCGTCCACGGGACTATTTCACCCAACGAATCCGGAAACGAGCACTACTCGCTGTTTCCGGTTATCTGGAGTTACGAATCGTGACTCCCAATATTGGAGGATGGCACTATTATTTTTTTTTTCCTTTTTTCTATCCTCCCTTCACTCGCTGCCGTTTCCTGATAAGCCGACACGGCACACAAATAAAATGACCCTTTGAAAGGAAAACATTACTTTTATAGTAACGTAAAAAAAGGAATTCTCGATATACATATATGAACTAAAGTAGCCAAGTAATCTTCATGGAGAATTTTGATTGGTAGAAACAAAGACTTTCTAATTTCCAGAATTGCCATTCTATAACATTGTAGTACGACTAATTGAATTTATCTTTTCAAATTTCTTAAATCAGATTCAAATTCCTTCAAATCAATTAAAAGGTCTTCAAATCTTCGAAATACTTTGAAATTTCTTCTAATTTTCTTTTTTTATAATAAAATCACTTAAAATCTTTTGAAATCCCTTGAATTTGTTTAAATCATTTACAATCTCTAAAAATCCTTTTTAGTATTTTGAAATCATGCTTGAAATCTTGTTAAATTCCTTGACATTTTTTTAAATCATTGAATTTGATCTAAAATCCTTTAAAGTCTCTTGGAATCTCTTGAAAGTTAAAAAAAATTTATTTATCTCTTCAAACCTTTTGAAATATTTTGAAATCCGTTCAAATCCTTTGAAATCATTTTAAGTAACATCCAATCACTTGAAATTCTCTAAAATCATTTGAATTCTCTTGAAAACTTATGAAATCTCTTGAAATCCCTTGAAATTATTTTCACTTCTATTTGAATTCTTGATTTAAATTTTATTTACTTGGATTGGAAGTCTTTTTTTTTTCCTTCCAGCCAAATTTTCTAATATTTCCGTTTCGTTGGTTTAAATTTGTTTAAATATTTTGTCGCCTATTTCTTGCCTATATTTAAAAAAAAAATCACCTTTCTTAATAACAGTAGGTACTGTGATGACCTGACGATTGTCACGGTAATAAAAAAAGGGAGGAAAATTGTCTCTGTCCCCTTTCTAGGCGCAGTGCTGCCAGACAATTGTTAAAAGTCTGCGATTATAGTTAATGACAGGTAAAAATTGTCCCATTATGTAGGTAGGTTTGAGATTCCAGTTACGGTTTATAGCTACTTCAGCAGGTGCAACGCGCCATTGCTTACTGTGTATACGAGCCATAACTTCAGTATCGACACGATAAACGAGCACATCGCACACCTTCGACGTTTTCTGCGCTTTTGCATGAGACTAACGGCCACTTTTAAGCCTTGAGTAATGCGATCTGCAAAACGTTTTTCATTGTCAATAATGCGAAAAAGCTTTTCTTCCAAATTTCAAATCGCTGACTCGGCAAACACACCTCTTTTCCCCTTTTTCTGATACAACAGAAATTTTTCACTCCAGAACATTCTAGTAATGAAAGTAAAAACAATTGTATAAAATATCCTTATTTCCTGCAATTCATCTGTGTTCAATTTACAAATAAAATCTTATTTTACAAAAAAATTGTATCAACAAAATTATAATTTACTGAATAGCGAATTGAATTTTTTTCTGAGAAGCTTGACGAATATAAACTAATTATAGACGATTTTCATCTTTTATAAAGAAATCAATTAACTTATAAAGTTGCATCCACTTTCTTATTAGCAATTAAAGTTGTTACAGACTCTTTCATAAACCCATTTAGCATAAATTCGACGTGAAAGAAATTGCGATTGCAGAAATTTTTTTTCCAGCTTATATTCATACCGATTTTTCCTCCTAATTGAAGTAATTATTCCCAATTTTTCTAATAAAAAAAATTTTTTAATCTCATTTTTTCCAATTATTTCCTGAGAAACGTGATTCCTTTCCAATCATAGCTTAAATTCAATTAGATTAATTAGAAGATTTTAATATTAAATTAAAATGAAAAGCTACGTATACGAATGAACACAAAATGAAAGTGGTTTCAAAAATTGATGAAAAATTGTTGGCTGAATATAGTCATGAAGGAATTTCGAACATTACCGAATCCTTATTTCTCGCAAAGATCGTTTTCACATATAAGCACGTTTTCGCGTAGTGTGTACGAGCAATAATTTCAGTATCAGTGCAATAAACGCGCTGTACGCGCCCATTCACGTACAAAACGTATGTTCACTTTCAGTCCTTAAAGATCCTTAAGCTTCAGCGCCTTGCTCACGTACGACCTCATAAAACAAAGTCGAAGCGAAGCAAATGTCTTCAGAAGTAAATCCTTCAGGAACGAAAGAGCATTCAACATTTTATACAAATCTTAAACCTCATATAAATTTCCTGTTACAAATGTTGCAGGAGTCATTAATATTAAAAATTTTTAATATTAAAATTTTTGCCAGTATTTGACACATTATTCATTGAGTAAATGCAATTTTCCCCTAAGTGTCCTGTGTCCTCTCCTGTGCATTTCTTAATTAATACTGCGTCATTATTATTTATAATGATTGTAACCGAAATTTAATTTTTAAAATTATACTGACTCTTTCATAGATTATCTTCATTTATTCAGTAATGCATCAATCATTTGACACATAGTCGTCACTTTCTAAAACAGTTCGGACCAATAAATGTGCACCGTAAGCCAGCCGAGGGATATTGGTCAATCACTACATTGATGCGACAACCGATGTGTCAATTTGCATAATGCATCGATTAAATAAACGGCTTATGGCACAGTCCCATATCACGCGATTCATACTTTGATGTATTCCCCGTGTAACAACTACTGACAGACTCTTTTTCACTCGACTGCTGAAAATTATTATGACGTACACTCGCAACGAATGAAGCTTTCAAATTGAGTGAACTTCAAAAATATTTCATGAATATATTATATATAATATTATATTTATATTACACATTTCTGACATTGTCTTACATAAAGAAATCTGGACACATTTGGTGACTAGATAGAAAGAATCTTTGAATTAAATATTTTATAAGAAACTGTTACTTGTGACATACTAAGTAATCGTGATGATAGACTATAAGTTAATATATAGATTTTAAATATGCGTCTAATAAGAATTGATTGCCTCGAATAATCTCTTGTAACTATAGCTTATACTCGTGAATTTTAAACAGCTGGTATTAAATATAAATGACAAAGAAAAAGTTTGTATCTTTCGTGATATCTGATGCTTGAAGATTGCTTCTCCTATTTGAAACTTTTCCAATTCAGTCTAATTTTAAAAATTCTCATTTCGCATTCTAACGTCAGTTATTTTGAGAAATGGAAAACGGAACGTGCGGCGTCTTCTTACACGTCTTTGCAACAAACTTACCAACGAGAAATGTAGCGGATGCGAGATAAATAATTTTAAAACTTATTTTCCGGCATATAAATCGGGTAGTATTTTTCAAATCCATGAAGTTTTCTTTACTTTACGATTGTGACGAAAACAATAATAATCTGACCGAGCAAATAATTATATTTCTCAGTATTGATAATATTAGTATAAACATTTATTGTTTTGTTTCGTAACATTATAAGTTTTAATTATAAATCTAATTTAATTTAACTGAACGAATATAGGTGGTAGGGGAAAATAATAAACTAAAACATGGATATATTCGTCTAAGATAATTAATTTCCCATTAGTTATATTACTGGACAAAATTCGTTTCAACGAGAATTTAATATATGTATGCTTATAGACTATATTTATGATTGAATAATCTATCATGTATTACATAAGTAGAATTAAATTATGTATGTATTACAATAAAATAAAATAAAATAGCTCAGTCATCCTTATTGA
This sequence comes from Synergus gifuensis, assembly GCA_904066015.1. NCBI lineage: Eukaryota > Metazoa > Arthropoda > Insecta > Hymenoptera > Cynipidae > Synergus > Synergus gifuensis. The sequence continues at coordinate 210,278 of CAJFCO010000168.1, forward strand.
TGAAAAAACACCCTCCGATATGATAATGCCCTAAAATGATTAGTACTCAATTTAGGATGTTTCCTAATATCAAAAGGTTGATTTTTTGTAAAGGTGGATTGTAGGTTCATTAAGAATATGAATTTCAATACAAATATTTTCTCCCTCCAAAGTAGGTTTTCCAAATGTCATTCTTTTCTGAGTGTTATTACTTTATTACGAAAACTTATAGACATAATATTTTCACGTAAAAATTCTCTTTTTTTTAACATCTTTTCATCGACCTTCTGTGACAATTGAGAAGGTGGGCATCTTATCAATATTTAATCCGCGTCAATTACATCACGATCGCCTGCTCTAGTGATCTACTTCCATTTGTGATTATTTAAAGTCTAGACATGACCTTAGACTAAAGATCTTCGGCGACTAAAAGTCTGGTAACTACTTACTTGGTGCATCTACGTTGTCGATGAAGAAATCTGAAACGACGAGCCGAGCAAAAATCACAATCAGGAGAAGAGCCTGCATCTTGAAACCAGAATCAATTCTTCCTTCTTCACAGTTTCAAGAAGAAAATCTTGAAAAATGTCAGCTGAATTCTTTCAACTGTAGCAAGGAACTCATTCAATTTTGCAAAAAGTTTCCACTAACTCACTCGCGTCCTGTAAACAGCCAGGCACAAATCAGCCAATCAAGCTTTAAGCTCGAAACATTTCCGCGCACGTATACGTCGATCTTGATTAAGGTAGGGTCATATTAAACAGGGGCCAACGATCTATCGACAAATCGGCCTCGCCGTTCGTTCACATCGCGTTTAACTTCCGGTTTTACACGGTTCACTGAACGAGAAACTCGATTTTCACATGCACCTGATATAGTATCCAATAAAAAATATCTTCACACGATCAAAATAAAAAATTCATCCAGAATCACAAGTGTTCGGTAAAATTTTCTTCGTTAGGTATTCGAATTTCATTAGCTAAAGTTTTAGTTCTTAGTCGGGAAATAAACATCGTAAAACATGGAATTTTATACTAGATTAAACGATTATTGTGTATTTACATCATTGTTAGGCAGTTTAATGATTTTATTAAATGAGAAGCCTCAAATCATTACTAGATACTTCAATTATAATAAGGGATATGCAGATGGTTGTAGGAAATTTATTATTTACAGGAAATTGAATATTTTTAGAAAATTGAAATAAATTATATTTTTTTAATGTAGGGTAGCAATAAACTAAGCGGAAAAATCTAGCGGAAAAGAGATCGGAGATGTAAAGCTCCAAGGGATGGAGAAAGCGCGCGCACTGCTGCGTTGCGGCAGGCCTACTGACAAGGGTAGCTGAGGTTTCGGATTGCCCCGTCCTCGATCGTGAATTTCCGTCACCCTTCGGTCGGTTAAGGCATCCTGCGGCCACTATTCATCCCCTGCGTTGTCTCACCGACTCCATAGCTTTCTACATCCAGAGACGAACAGTTGCAATAGATAAAGCAGCTGAACCCCTCAGATGATAGAAAACGAGCCAACAGACAAGTCACACCCCGATCACAGAAAGAGTTATAGATAACAATTTTTCTTCTTTCATCCACTTTATAGGGTATATAAATCGATATCAGCATTTAGCACGTTTAAAATAACGTGACAGCTTCAAAATAAAGTTGAAAAGTAACGCTTTAATGTTAATGTAATATGTTACTGTAAATATTATTGTTACATCCATTGTAATTTTAATTACAAATGTGAAAGACTGATTGGAATAATCTTGAAAAAAAGTGTATGTAACAAGATTTTATTACCTCATAACCCAAGATCGAAAGGTATCTGAAATAGACAAGCGAAGCAAGAATTGGTAAGTACACTTCAAGAAGATAGGAACAATCCAGCCCGGGCAGAATACACATATCCGGTTCAAACTTTCCTAATCTACCTGAAGGATTAACTTCAAAAGAACTTACACTGCTCTCCGCCATCGAAGTCTGAGATTAAGTATATTCTGATTGAATAAGGCAAATGATTTCTTATGATTATTACTGAATTCATTACACGGAGCTACATATATTAAAAATTACATTAGATATACTAGGTAATTACGTAATTATTAATATACGTAATTATGTAAGCTAATGACTCTTAAAATAAACATAAAAGGTTGAGATAAATAAAATTGAGAGCCTTATCAGATTTTGAAATAGATGGGCAATTGATCGTACAATACCAGCAGAACTTATACGACATTTGCTTCCATCATTCTCGATTTACGTTTCGAAGCTATTCTGTCCTTCCCCCCCATTCTTTCTCTGGTCTTTTCCTACGATTACCTTTTTCCTTCAAAAGAAGCTCGCCTCGTTTCTTGTCAAGCATCTTGTCCCGACACTGAGCAAAGAAGAAAAACTCTATTTCCGGTACGGAATAATGAAGAACGACGGTGCTTTCTCGTCGTGTTGCGAACAAAAGTACCGAAGCTTGGAAAGAGAGAAAGGTGGGGAAAAAGGACAGTTACAAAAAAAAAGCAAAAGGATCTAATATGTTGTTAACGCCGAGGGTGTTTATGTCATTTTCTGAAATTTCATTTTGAGTTGTCGTTTCCTTTCTTTGTGCACAAAAACTTTCACAGAAAATGCTCATTTTACTACAATCAAAGATATATTTATTATCCTGATAGAAATAAATAATTCTATACGATTTAGTTTTCAATAATATACATCAAATCGAGGTACTTAATAAGCAACAGTTTTAATTAAGGACTGTTCAATTACGTAAGCAGCTTGTAGGAAAGAGGGGAGGGAGTCTAAATCAATTGAAATTTTACATAAGGACCATAACTAATTGCAGAGGATTTGTAAAACTATTTTATATTTCGCGTATTTAAGATATGAGTTTTATAGATAAAACGTAATAAAAGTGATTCTAAATATTTTTAAAAACTCTCTATATAAATAAATTTCTATAAATTTTAATCCATTAGTTTTAGTTTCTACAAAAACGTCGTTTAAAAATTTTACGTAATATTTTATAAAATTATTATTATTAATGAAAGAATAAATACATTTTCATTTAACTAAATTAATAGTGTTTTTTTCGTTGCTGACATGAAAGGAGGGGTAGTAGGGGTCAAAATTGATCTCAAAAGTGTTTACGTAATACTTTAACATCCCCTTACTTTTTCCACATTTTACAATATTATATTAGTTTTGTTTTTATCTACATATATGTAGATGTACCGCATTACACGTTTTTCCCATATATGTAGAAAGGCTTAAAACACTAGCAACCCACCACCTTAGGATGTGAAACGGGTCGAGGAATGAGACGTGCATATGTCAGCCGGTCTTACTCGAAACGACTGTTACTACTTGGAGCACGCGACGCACACTTTCGAAATTATATAAGCAGACATGATCCTTTGGCACTTGGCAGCAAGTCTTTTTTAAATTTGATAAGAAAAGTAAATTTTAATATTTATTTAATATATATATATATTTAATATACATTAAAATGATAATATTCCTTAAGAAATAAGAAACATGTGCACAAGTAAATCAGTCATTCACTATTCCATTGAAAAACATCTTATCAAAACAAAAAGACGTTCTGAACTACAATTGTCACTATGTCAATCAATATGATGGAGTTCATTTTCAGAATGGGCTTTAACACCAGTGACTATCGTGCATCACATTGTCTTCCATAATCAAGCGATGACCATTACATGTCATAAAAGCCATCCTTCAGTCGAATCATTTATCATTAATCTGATAAGCATTTCTCCCTGGCGAAACTTTAGTGAATTGTCAATCCATCCGATCAAACTCCAGTATAATTAATTTTGTTGTAGAAGAAAAGATGAATATATAGTTTACACGAAGTATAGAGCTAGAGCTGCTTCTACTTTTTTAACACTAGTGATAAAAAATAAGCTGTTTATCTTTATAAACAGTTTTGTAACTTGTCCTTAGTTAGTTTCAAATGGTTTCAGACTATTATACTAGACTGAATACGATTCCACGTTTTCCCGATTCTTTTGCATCGACGCCACAGCGTTTAGCTACCAAAACGCAGTATTGCAAAGAATTAAAACCGCCGGGATACCTCATCGGCGGTTAACATTGGCATGCGCCCAGTTCAGCCACAAAGCGCACATAACGTGACCTGTTTTCATTATTCGCAAACCATCTCGCTCTTCGTATATTCTCGTACACGCGGGACTCATACGAGAATCAGCCCTCTTTTACCTCCACACCCAAAACTGTACCATCTCTCTTCAGCACCTCCATCAGTAAACTTCGCTGTCCGAACCCGTCGGCTTATTCCTATTCCGAAACTCATACAATCCAACAACATTAAACGGATTTCAACAATTCATTTACCATTTGATCCTCTGTCTGCCTGGTGCAATTATATGTTTACTCTTTGTCGACTCGACCCTACTCCAGCTCCCTATCAATCCCACAAATCCATACCATACGCAGAATGCAATATACATACATTTAAGCCAATAAAAACGACATTGCAACCAGCTTTATTGATTGTCAGGAAGAGCAAACATTTTGTTGGTTTTTTTCCTGTAAAAATGCACTTTACAAGGTCAATACATTTATCTATACTTGTTGAAATATTCTCATAATAATGTTGATGTGCTTTTTTTGCGGCAGATGTTTTAATACACTTCACAAAACGTTGACAAAATGTGTTGTCAACTTTTTAATAACTCTTCAACAAATAAAAGTGATTTCTCCCCGCGCTTTAACATTTATTTCCAAATAATTTAATTAATTAAAAGTGACTTGATTGATATACATGTCAATCAATATTAGTCTAAGCTAAAATTATGTAATTAGATTACTGGAAATGCATTTTGTCTGACAGAAAATGAATATTACTTATGAATAGTACTTGAATATCCTCATTAATTACTGAAAATGATTCATCATAATTGGAAAGGATTATGTCTGACTCCAAACGGATTTTACTACTTATTTCCATAAAAATTCACAAATATACGAATAGAAGTAGAAATAATTGAATCATTGATTTATTACGAATTGTCGGACAAAAGGGGTCAAGTTATTCATCAAATAATATTTTTAAATTCATTAATACGTTTAAATTAATATAAATGTACGAAACATTGGAAAATTGTTTTTCCTTGCTGTATGGAGAAACACGTGAAACTAATGGTAATTGAAAAGTTTGATTTAATTTAAGAATTAAAAATGTGCAGTTTACTCAGCTCTAATAGCATAAATCGAACATACAGTCATGTATAAAAATATCAAAAGAGCGAATCAATTACCAGAGACTTTTTATTCGCTCTATAATTTACATCGGTGATTATTTTTTTACATACAAAAAACACAAGTACAATTTAACACACTGCACAATTTTAAGGAGTAAAGGTGTCGCCATGTTCGATTGAGATGTCTACTTGAGATGTCGAGCAGAATACCTTAAATACTAAACTCGTCATCATCTTGATTAATAGCTACTTTACGTGCCAAGTCACCTCGGACAAAGGCAATGAGAAACATCCTGGAAGATCCGATTAATCAAATTATGTAATACCTCGTTGAGATCCAAATGGTTTCAATCACCACGGATAATCTAACACATATTAATTACAAGCTCTGTATCTCAAACGACACAAGTAGGCGATTTTATCAAAAAATTATATACCTACTTTATTTCGATTTCTTTTTAAACTTAATGTTTATTTAATCATTATTCTCCTTTGACAAATAAGACTATTTTTTATTTAAATTAAGTTCCTAAAATTAAAAATGAATTTGTAAAATACTTACTACTTGGTTAATATTCTCTAATATTATCGAAATCTCCTCTACATTCTGCAGTGCAATTTTTCGTCCAACAAGGATCTTGGTCAATTGTCATCTGAAGTGCTAAATTTCGTTTCTTCTCCTTAGTCATTTCTTCTGAAATCTTAATCAATTGCATTTGTTCTTGACGAAGAATATTCTTCATCTCATGCATCTTTCTCGCGGCCTCTAATTCTTTTTCAGAAATTTGCTTCTGCAAAGCTGCAATTCTTTTATTCAGAGTTTCATAATCTCTTTCCAAAGGATTGTTCAATCTTTGAGGACTTTGTTCGTTTCCTAATTGATTCTCAGGAAGTACTCTTTCTGAACCGATAGAATTGCTGTCAGCATCAACCATTGAAGCAGTAAGCAGACAAATCTTATCATGTAGTTCGGCCAATTGGGTCAAGGTCAATGACTTTAAAGAATAAATTCAAGTTAAGAAATAAATTACTTTCATTAGAAAATTACTTATTTCTTAAATAATAAACTAGACGTACTCCCAACCAGGAATCGGCATTAAAATCTCCTCTGGAACCTTCTGGAACCAACGCTTCCGAATCTCCAACGCTCTATATAATAATTTATTTAATAAAAAAATAATATTTTAGGTATATTGACCACAATTTAATTATCTTTAAAGCAGAACCTTTCGTTGAAGAAATGCCTCGAGATGTTGTATTTCTTTCTCGGCTTTGAAAATATTTTCTGATAGTTTTTGTGACTTTTCCATAACTTCATTTACCGCTGGTACTATCCAACCACCAGTGTCGCCATCAGCACTATAATCTTTAGCCATCGAAGGCTTTGATGGATTTTTACCTTCCACGAAACCAATAAATTCTCTAACACGATCAATAGCTAAAAGACATAAATTAATAAATTAAAATAAAACATTCATATCTTTGGTATTATAATAAAACATTTGTAATCAAACACAATACCCTTGTTTTGTTCCTGTATCCTCTTCCTCAAAATCTCATTGGACTTAATGAAGTCCCCACATTCGTCTTCAGGAACTTTTGAATCATATTTTTCAGGACGATCTGCAAATTTAAATTTATAAGAAATTGAGCACAAGAACATTCTTAAAACTTTTTATAATACCTGATATCCTTCTCGAATCAACTTTAGGTGTTTCAACTTTGGGACGATCAATGCTAACTTTTGATTTTCGATCCTGAATTTTCATTTTATCCATTTCTGCCATCAATCTTTCAATTTCAGATTTCAACCTACCTACCTCAGCTTTACATTGATTAGCTTCATCTTTTGCTTTTGCAAGTTCATGTTTCAACTTTTCCAATTCTTCCTTCCACTTATTAGATTCAACACTTCCCTTATTAACCCTCGCTTTCAACATATCAGATCCTGCCTTTGCCTCATCCAAATCATTCTTCAGCTTTTTATTTTCAGAAATTAATCTATCAACATCTGCCTTCGCTTTCTGTAGATCATCTCGTAATTTTGCTGCATCTGCTTTCGATTTTTCAAGTTCATCCTTCATCTTATCTTTCTCTGCTTTTATTTTCTCTAATTCTGCTCTCAACTTCTCTAAATCTTCTTTCAACTTATTAATCTCACCTCTCAGTCTCTCATTCTCAGCTTCAAGTTTATCCAAATCCCCTTTCGATTTTTCTACATCACTTCTCAACTTATCAATCTGCTTTTTCAAACTTGCATTCTCCACTATCAACTTCTCATTTTCTTCCTTAATTTTTCCCATCTCGTTTCTCAAGTCACCTAAAGTATTTTTCAAAGCTTCGAGTTCTTTTCGAGCAGCTTCTTTATTTCCTTTTTCAACCACAAGATCTTGTCTCAACTTTTCCAACTGTGATTTTAAATCTGCAGCATCAGCTTCTAATTTAGCTTTAGCATCCTGAAGACTCTTCAGCTGATCTTCCAAATTTTTCGCTTTCGCTTGTACATCTGCAAGTTCTTTTTTTAACCGATCATTCTCTGTTTTGAGATTATTAATTTCCTTTTCCTTTTCTGCTTTATAAGCATTATACTCTGCTGTCACATTCTCTAGATTATTTTTCACTTTATTCAACTCATCTTTAAGCTTCGTATTTTCACTCTTCAAAACATTCAATTCATTTCTTAATTTTTCGATCTCTGCTTTTAAAATTCCATTTTCGTTCGTTAATTCAGCAACTTTCTTCTTTGATGCCTCCAAATCAGATTTTGACTTCTCATTTTCTGTTCTATATTTTTCTAATTCAGCCCTCATCATCGATAATTCCGATTTAAGACCTTCTACTTCTTTAAGTGCAGCCTCCTTAGCATTTTTCTCAACTGTTAATTCCTTTTTCAATTTGTCCTGTTCGTCCCTCAAACTATTTAATTCTTTCACAAGTTTTCCTTTTTCTGATTCTAAAGATGCAACTTGACCTTCTAAATTTTTAATTTTAGCTTCACCATCAGCCAAAGATTTTTTCAATCTCTCAATTTCCGCCTTTATCTTATTCATTTCTTCATTTAATCTGCCAACTTCACTTTTCAAACTATTCATTTCACCTTTCAATTTCTCATTTTCAGCTCTAGAAGCAGACAATTCGGATTTCAACTTATCAACCTCACTTTTTGCAGCTCCTAATTCATTTTGCAGTTTACTATTTATGTTTTTAAGACCACTAACTTCATTATTTAAACCTTCAATTTCATTTTTAAGTCTAGTATTTTCTGCCCCCAGTTTATCAACCTTATTTTTCAATTTAGAATTTTCATTTCGTTGAGCTTCAGCTTCAGCTTTCCACTTACCCAACTCTCCTCTCAGTTTTTCACTTTCATTAGCTAAAGTATCACCCTGGCCCTTCAATTTATTGTTGTCATCTTTCAAAGCTGCAATTTCACTCTTAGCTTTATTCAATTCATCTTTAGTCAATACTAATTGTTTTTTCAAATCATCTATTTCTCCCCTATGCTGATCATTTTCAGATCTCAACCTAGCCAATTCTGCTTTCAAAACCTTAAGTTCTTCATTGAGATCTTCCAGTTTTTTCAAAACTGCCTCTTTCTCAGCTTTTTCAGCTGTCAAATTTTTCTTCAATCCTTCGATTTCTCGTTCCAAACTATTTTTCTCGTTCTCCTTACTTAAAAGACGACCTTCAAGTTCCTTTATCTTTGCTTCGGAATTGCCTAATTCTTTCTTCAAATTCTCAATAGCTGCCTTTAACTTATCAATTTCATTCTTTAACTTGCAACCATCTGTCTGACATTGATCATAATCCTTCAACACTTCAGCAAGTTCTTTTTTCAAATTATCATTTTCAGCTACAATCTTAACTAATTCTGATTTTAATTTAGCGAGTTCTTCTTTCAGATCTAAATTTTCTGCCTCTAATCTTGACAATTCGTTCTTCAAATCGTTTAATTGTTTTCTAAGACTCTCCCTTTCTGTCTTAAGACGATTATTTTCATCCTTGAGTTCGTCAAACTTCGAGAGAAAATCTTTTAACTCATTTTTCAGAGCATTTAATTCATCTTCTTTTGATTGTAGTTTTCCTTTTATGGACTCGATTTCAGATTTTAAATGATCAACTTCCCCCTTTAAAGAATTAATTTCTGATCTAGCATTATCTAGATCACGAGATATCTTTTCATTATGATCTTTCAGTGATCTAATTTTTTCATTTGCCTTATTCTTTTCTTCCTTTTCACTATCTCCTGCTGCTTTCAGTTTCGCATTTTCGTTCCTTAAAGAATCCGTTTCATTTCTTAACGCCTCATTATCTTCTTTAGCTTTTTTCAATTCTGTATTCAAATTAATATTCTCCGCTTTTAATTTTTCTAAATCACTTTCAAGGTTTGCTAACTTTTCTTCCAAGTTATCTTTTTCTTTTCTGACCTTATCCAATTCTGCTGACAAATTCTTCAATTCATTATTCATATTTTCAGCCTCAGCTTTCACTTTATCTAGATCTTTCTTTAATTCTTCATTTTCTATTTTCAATTTATCAAAATCAGTCTTCAATTTTTCCAAATCAGCCTCTGATTTTTTTAAGTTGTCTTTTAGATTTGTATTTTCATCTTTCAGTTTATTATTCTCATCTTTTAGCTGATCAACTTCGGATTTCAAATCATCATTTTCTTTCGATAATTTATTATTCTCGACTTTCAGTTTTTCTACTTCGGAATTAAGGTCATTCATTTTTGCCTTAAGTTCCTCATTATCTTTTCTTAAACTTTCAATTTCGTCTTTCATATTTTCAACAAAAGCCTTCATCTTTTCATTTTGCTCCTTAAGGGCTGACAATTCCATTACAGATTTATCTAAACTGTCTTTCAACTGTGCATTCTCATCTTTCAATATTACATTTTCATCTTTCAAATGTTGGTATTCATCCTGAAGCTTTTTATTTTCATTTTTTAACTGGTCAACTTCTTCCTTTAATTTACTAATTTCATTTAATAATTTATCATTTTCGGCTTTAAATTTCTCAATCTCAGAATTAAGATGATCAATTTTTGCCTTAAGTTCCTTATTTTCATTTGTCAAATTTTCCAAATCTTCTCTCATTTTTTGTAAAGCTGCTTCCAATTTCTCATTTTGCTCCTTAAGAGCTGTTAATTCAGCAACTGATTTTTCTAAATCCCGCTTTACATTTTCCAGCTCATCTTTTAATTTTTTATTCTGATCCGCAAGAGTTGCTAATTCAACTGATGATTTTTCCAATTGAACTTTTAAATTTTCCAACTCATCTTTTATTAAACTTAACTGCTTCTTATAGTCCTCGAGTTCTTTCAAAGCATCTTCCTTTTTGGTTTTCTCCATCTCTAAATCACTTCGCAATTTTTCGATTTCTGCTTGAACAGCTTTCAAATCTTTTTCCAATTTATCTTTTTCTTCTTTAATGTTATTTAGTTCTTCTTTAAGTACTGCATTTTCGTCTTCTAAGCTCTTTAGATCAACTTTTAACTTTTCTATTTCACCTTTTAAGACATTCAACTCATTTTCAATAACATTTTTCTCTGCTTCTAAATTCTTTACTTCATTTTTCAATTTATCCATCTCGACTTGCGCTTTTTCATTTTCTGCTTTCAGTTTTTCTATCTCTTCTTGAAACTTTTGATTCTCCGCAATAATATTACTATTCTCTGCCTTGAATATTTCGTTTTCTTCTTTTAAGAACTTGATTTCATCTCCTAATTTTTTCAAATTATCCTTTAAACTCTGATTTTCCGATTCCAAAGTTCTATTTTCCAATTTCAATTTTTCAAGTTCATCCTTGCAAACTTCTAGATCTTTAGAAAGACTTTCTTTAGCTATTCTTTCAGCCTGTAAATCCTTCTTTATTTCTTCAATTTCAGTCTCAGCATCAGCCAAATTCTTCAGTAATTTCTCCTTCTCAGATTTCAAATCGCTTACCTCACCTTCAAGTTCTTTTACTCGATTTTGGGCTGAAGAAAGTTCTGCATTTAATTTATCAAGCTGATCCTCCAGATCATGAATTTTCTCGATTAGATCTTCATTTTCATTGCCTTTTTGTTCTAATTCCAATATTCTTGCTCGCAACCCTGTAATTTCATCTTCCAATTCTTTCACTTCTGATTTTAAGTCTTCGATTTGTTTTTTTAAAAGAGCTTCTTGATCTAATAAGGCATCTAACCTTGTCTGCATAGCGAGTAATTTTGTATCACATTCGCTAGACAATTTATCTTTCTGCTCTAAAATTTTTACAATTTGATCATTTCTCTCTGATACAAGGCCCCGAATTTTAGTTAGATCGCCTAAAAGTTGATCCCTTTCAGTTTCAAGATTATAGAGCTGAGGTTTGAGCATCTCGATTTCACTTGTCAGTTTCTCCATTCCGAGAAGATTTATAGCTGAACTTCTTAAATTCCCTAAAAGATCCGTGACCTAGAAAACAAAATAGTCTTAGTCATTTTATTTTTTATTCGCTTCTAAAATCACAATTGCTTGTGACTGTTGATGATTGCTAAATACTAAATGTCGTAAAAAGAGACCTTGTCATCCCTCTTTTTCAATTCTTCCTTCATAGCAACAGCTTCTTTCATCAATGCTTTATGGCTAACAGTCATTTTATCCAAATCTTCCTCCAATTGTCCAGAAACTCTCTTTTGAGTAAAAAGATTTTTCTCTAGATCGTTAATCATTTGATCCTTCTCAGCAAGTTGTCTTCTTAAATCAGCCACAAGAGCCTCGCATTTTTTAATTTTATCATATAACTCAGAAACATCTTGTCCTTCCGTTATTTCTGATGGTTCAAGTCCCATGTCATGAGGTATCATAGGATCTTCTTTTAATGTTATTCTTGAAGGTTCTCTTTGTTCCATTTTTTTTCGAAGAGCTTCTAATTGAGCTAAAAGTCTTTCATTCTCGGATTTTAAATCTTCGCAGCTTTTCGAAAGCTCCACCATTGTTTCTATAGATTTTTCCACAACCATCGAAACTTGCTGGTCAGCCTTCTGTCCACCTTTCATCAATTCACGAAGTTTTGCTCTGAGTCGATTTAAGGCTGAACATGAAGTATCGTCATCCATTTCTGCAAGCTTCAAATTCAAGGCTGCTATTTTGTCTCTTAATCTAAATTGTTTCATTAAATAATAAATATTAGATAGAGAAAAAATGTTTATGTCCTAGTAATGAATGAATGACAATGTGATGAAATAATTACTGTTTCTTTTCATCAGCAAAACGTATTCGAAGGTCCTTCATTTTCTCTCTAATATATTTTACTGAATCGCAAGGATCTTCAGAGTATTCTCGTTCATCCAAAGTCCCTGTGAGGTCTACGACTTTATCCTCCAACTCCTCATTAAGATTTTGAAGTCTTAAATTTTCCTCTCGATAGTGAATAACTAGAGGATCAGGTTTCAAAGCCTCGTCGATATTAATGCCTAAAAAAAAATATTTATCAGTTTTAAAGACAATAAATAAAATCCTTTCTTAAAAATAAAAGAAAATTAAATTAATAACCATATTGTTGAAGAGCTTGCTTCAAAGATCGAGTTTCACTCTCCAATTGGAGTCGTTCCATTCGCCACTTTTTCATTTGGCACTTCATTACTGTAAGCTTTCGCAGAGCAAAAGGAAGATCGTAGATTTCTGCATCCTTAGAATTATCACTGAATGGATTATAATCACAACAGCAACATGGTTCATGTGGTGGTTCCTCTGGTTTAAAATTACCCGGAGCTTCGCAGCCACAATGACAAAATTGATCATGATAAACATTCATGATCAGTATTTCCTTTAATCACCGACGTAAATAATTAGCGAATTAAATTAATTCCAAACCTGGGATTTTAACAGGGAATTTAAAATATTTATTTTATTTTTCTACATTTCTACACTTTCTGTCAAACACACAAATATTGATTTTAATAGTGAAGAGGTTCAGATATTTTTGTCGATAGACTCGATTCAATTTCGACAAATTTCATGTAATGAAATCAGATCGGTATTCAATTTGCTAACCTTCATAATTTCATAAAAAATAATTTTCATAATTTATTCAAGAGTTCCTTTACAAAAATAGTGGAATTATTCTGTTTTTTAAGAAGTAAATTATTCGTATGACAGATTCAACGATTCTGTTTTAAAAAGATCAAGACGAAAGCATTTTTAATGGGTCGTTATTTTGATGAAAGGCTATCTAAATATTTTGAAGATCTTATAGTAATTGAGAAAGTTTCTTTAATTCGTTAATAGAAGAATTTTTCCGTCATGAAACAACGGTAAGAATTTTTTTTTATTAAAGAATCTTTCAAACATATTTATTTACAATACTATTTTTTAATTTTGCAGCGAAAATATTGTATACTTAGAGAATGCTCAAAATTGCAAGATATCAAAAATCCAATCACTTTCGCATTTCATTTACATTTTAAATAAAATTGATGTATTATCGCAGAAGAAAAATTCGAAACAATTTTAATACAGGTATATAAAATTAAAATTATTAAATGAAAGCTTCTACTTTAAATCAAGCCACTCTTAATATTACAGAATACACTACGCAAAATGTTACCATTCTGGAAAGATAAGTCACTTAAAGGAAAACATGAATCTTTTGAAGAAATGCTAGAAGAAGAAGAAGAAGGCATAGAAAAATTCAAATGTCTCATAAAAAATTACCAGGAAAATATAAAAAGCGACAAAGCGATAAACACCTTCTTAGGCGGCACAACCAGGAAAGTTATTCGTATCATCAGTGATCTGACTAAGGCTCTCGAAAATCTAATTGTTAAATTAGAACAACTGGAAACAAAAAATTCTGAACTCCGAGTCGAGATTGATCGTTTGAAATCAATGCTAAAAGTTAGGAGTGGAAAATTCACTGAATATAAAAAAAGTGTTGGTGAGCTCGACGACCTGGCAATGCAGTTAACGAAAGAAGCTAGTGAACTGAAAAGCACGTTCGAAGAAAATGAATTGAACAGAGATACGAATTTTTCTGAAAGCTGTAAAAAAATATCAGCTCTCGATAGATTGATGAAAAAAGTTCAGAATAAATTAAATAGTGATTACGAGGCTTTAATAGCGGCGGGAAGTCCAGATTTCTCAGATTATTTAAAACAGATTTCTAATTTGGACGAATTTTCCAAGTATAATTTATCTCTTATTTATTAGCTTTATTATTGACTTGAATTGAATTTAATTTAAAAGACTAAAGTAACTCTAGTCTAGAATATTTTAAGTTGTAATAAAATTTATCTAATTTTATAAAAATAATTCATTTACTAAATCATAAGACAATTAAAATTCTCCTTGATTAAAGTCTGTAATTTAAAGCTACAATTTTAAATACTCTTTCGCAATATTAAAAGATCCATGAAATTCTAATTATTATCATTTTTTGAAGATCGCTACAAGATGAACTTTATCGCTTGGAAGCCGCCTTTAGATTAAAACTCGAGTTCAAAAGCCCCAACCACTCAATTATTTTACAAGAAACGAGTCATCTTCAAGAGTTAATTAATCGAGTAAAAATTGACATCGAAAAATTAAAATCCGCCCCACTCCGTATTGGGTGCAGAATAGGCGGAGAAGATTCTAGTCGATATCTTGAAGAAGTGGAAATTCTCTTGAAAATTGTTGAAAAGTCCAAGGTTGTCTTAAGTGATTTAAGAAGTAACATCGGGACTGATGAAGCAATCTGTAAAATAAAAATCAACGAATTAGAAATTCTCTCAAAACGCTTACAATTCGAGATCAAGGAACTGGAGATGGTCGTGGCTTCCGGAGACAATTCAAGTTTGATTAAGCGAATCAAAGAACTAGAAGATTCGATCTCTCGTTTGAAGCAAGAATTGGCTCGTAGAGACAACTCTACAAAATCCTTGCAACTGGAACTACGGGGTGTGAAAATTGACTTCCGGCAGAAGGTTAGAGAACTAGAGGTTACTAAGTCTAAGGTTCGCACCTTGGTTGACGAAGTTAAACTTGCCAGACAGGAAGTTGAGGGAAAAGATCAACAAATAGTGAAGCTATTCGAGAATCAAAAGTATTCAGAGTCGATGTTTCGTCAACGGTTCCAAACTCGAGTGAATTCAATTAAACCGATGCTCCAAGGTATTAGAGCTGCAAGAGACAAAGCGCTAAAGGAAATGAAGGAAATTCGTAATTTCCTTTCGGAAGAAGTTACCAAGATCTCAAAAGTCCTGGTTAGAAAAAGCGTCGCTGAAGTAGCTTTAAAAACTGAACTTCAGGAGTTGAAGGTAGAAAATTATGAGCTGAAATCGAGTATGCAACTTCTTGAGAAGAAGGAAACTTCTGGGAGTGATAAACAGGACAAAGAGTGCGGGAACTCTGGTCCAATGAATCTAATCGACGATGTACAAAAGGAGAATCGAAATTTGAAAGTTTTACTGAAAAAGTCGAGTGATGAAGTTGAGAGAATCAATAGGAGGATAGAAGATCTTCAGGTGAGTCTTTGTATAGAAAATTAAGAATTAATATACTCAATGGACACATTTCAGATTATAAAATTCGAATTTGGAGATCTTTAAAACACATTGATTGATATTTTGAGATTTCCTATAAAAACCAAATCCATAAAATTGGTTTAAATAAAACAGACATCAAGCTGGGTGTGAAAATGAATTTTTGTCAAATAAAACTTTAGTCGTGATGTGATTCGAAATTGAGGAAGATCGAACTAAAAGCATTAGAGCTCGGTTGCTATCGAAATTAAATCGTAAAAGTTTTAATGCTTGTGGAATAGAAGCTTTGAAACATTAATGCTTTCAACAGTTAAAAGCATTGATGTTTTCAAACTTTTATAACTTTGAATGCTTTTAAGATTGAGTCCCCTAAATTTTGCTGAAAGTCGATCTTTTCAAATTTATATATTTGAATTCGAGCTATTTAAATTCAGGCTTGGATTGCCTACCTCAATCAGTGAAAGAAGATTATCAAAACATTAATTTTGGTTACAGAATCACAATGAAGACGAAACCGCCGATCTAAAGCGGAAACTTGATGAGTTAATGACAACGAGAGATCAGTTAAAATTAGATCTACAAGTTGAGAAGACAACCACAAAGGAAACTCTGAAGGCTTATGACAAACTTTCATCAGAACGCAATGAGCTAGAGCAAAAACTGGAAACCTTTATGAAAGAAATTGAAACTCTCTCCAAGAGCTACAGAGATGCTCTCGAAGAATGTTCAGTCTACAGAAACCAGCTTGAAGGCCTTCGAAAGGAAGCTTTCCATCGGCGTGAATACGAGACTACGTTGAAGTCCAAAATGTCTTCTCTGACAGAGGAGTTAGTCTCGACAAGAATGGAATTGGAGGCTTCAAACTCGAGAAATACCTCTTTAGAGGAAGACTTGAAATTAATCACAATTCGAATAACGGATCTTGGAAGGGAAAACGATGATCTGAGGGGCGGATTGAACAAAACGGAAATTGAGCGACAGAAGCTTGCGGAGGAATTAAGCAAATTGAGAGAGGAGAATTGCCAGAATGAAATACACTTGAGAACTAGGACAGACGAAATCAAGGAGATGAAATCACAAAATACTGGGCTTCAGCAAGCAGTCTATGAGGCTGAAAAAGTAGAAGCAAAAAGAATTATCGAATCATTAGAAAAGCAGATCTCGGTTCTCCAGAAAGAGTCTCGAGATTTCGAATGCCAGTTGTTCAAGCTGCGTGAGGAAAACATTCAGAGGGAAAAAGCAGAGTTTGATTTGAAGAAGGAAAAAGAAAAACTGGAATGCGACCTCGATAAATTAAAACAGGAGCTTGATGTTTTAAGAAAAAGAAACGAGAAATGTGAAATCGAATTAGAGAAACAAAGGAGTGCCAAGGAGAGTTTCGAGCTTCAGAAGATGGGAAACGAGAAACTTGACAGAAAAGGATTTGAGATCGTAGTTCAAAGTTTGAAAGCAGAGATGACTGATTTTCGAAATAACAGTTCAGATATTCGACTGGAATCAGAGCGAGAGAAGCAGCAATCGGAATTTGAGATGATAGAAAAAGAATTATCCAAGACAAAGGACGAAAGAGAAAGTTTTAGGAGTCAATTGACACTATTCAAGAAAGAAATTCAGGTTCTGAAAGATGAGCAGAAACAATTGAGAAAGGATAATGAAGAAATTAAAAGTATAAATGATACACAATACGAGATAAATTTGGCAATTAAGAAAAAATTGCAAGATTCCTTGAAGGAAAATGACAAGGTGGAAATAGCGAAAATGAAATTGAGTGATCTAGATCCAAAGTTAAGGGAATTCTACAAGAATTACAATGCTATGAAAAAATCTTTGCAACTTGCTTTAGAAGAGATAAGCGATCTGAAACGAGAAAAAGTAGACTTATTAGGAAAAGATGGTATTAGTGAAAAAGATCGTGCTGTTAAATTGTAGAAATACCTGGAAAAAAGAAATAATTTTGTAAATAATTGTAAAAATCTTAAATGGTTGCATCATTTTTGAGAATCGAATTTTTTTGGTAAAATGAATTTAATGAATTAATACTGTAGCACAAATATTTTCGGTGTGCTTAAACAATTTTAATTTTGTAACAATATTGTAAACCATGCACCTTTCAATTTCCATTACGGGGAAATTTAGTCTCTTTGAAAAAGAATAATCTCTTATTGAGATTTTTGCTTTAATAAAATAAAATCTTTCTCTAATTGAAATTAATTTTTTCTGTGGTGGAAACACCTTTGAGTCCTGGAAAAAGTCATAGATTAATAAAGTTGTTCCTGTTTCCTTTGCAGTGTTATGTTCTGAGTGTCCGGTCGTTTCCATGGAAAAGGGATGGGAACGTAACCGCAGGCGACAGTAGCATACGGAGCACGTAATAATATATTAATCATGCTAGCCGTCGGGCCATTATCGCATTTTGCAAAAGCACAGCCGCTAAAATTCCCGGACGAGATTATTTCAGCAAAAAGCGCTTTCGCTTTGCGGACATAGTTTCTCCTCATCTATCATTTTCACCCTTGGGGTGATTGTGGTACATCGCGAAGGGGGTGGGCACCCTTTAGCCCTTCGACCTTCAACCTTAAGTCGTCAGAAGATATAATACCAGTTAAAAGAAACTTAGATCATTTTCCTTCCTTATTCTTTTCTCATCTTTTAAATCTCCTCTTTTTCATATTTTTCTGCCTTGATCGAAAAAAAATTGAAAGTTTTATCCCATGAAAGTCTGACTCTGTCTATATATTTCTACTCCAACACTTTATTTATTCTCTATTAATTTTTTCCTTTTTTATCTAATTTTTTCATAACTTATATTTGCAAATGTTCTTAATAATAACTGTAGTTCCACGGAACAGTTGAGAAACTTGAACTTATACGAAGCTAAACCAATCCTTCTCAAGAGAGTCCTACTGCCGTCGATTCAAACTTTAAACAAATACGCTCCTTGACAAGAAGCAAAGTTATTTTAGACAGCTCTATTTGAAGACTTCGACTGGTAGAACGTTTAAAGCTGTTATTTTACCACAAACAGACTTTATTGAGATGGGAAAATAAACCAAAAACAAGCCTTACAGTCTCTATTGCTGAATAAAGTATGAAATATAAAGAAGGTTTTCACAAAAATGGGGAATTTTTAGATGAAAAGTATTGCAATTTACTAAACTAAATTTTAAAATTATTTCATATCAGAAAATATTCTATCTTATAAAAACATTTTATGAAAAAATGCTCTCCCTTAACAAACGAAATAAATCTATCAAAGAAGTAACTTCTTCTCTTGTTCGTCATAAATTTTATTTCCCGGAAAAATTATGATTGAAGGATGAAAAATGATGACTAGCACAGATAATATGTAACAGAATTCATCCTCTTTCGCATATGACTTTAGCCGTTATACTGCAAAGACTCTTCTTAAAAGGGTCCTTGAAGAAAATTTAAGAACACTGCATACTATACGTATACTTTCTGAATGAAATATAAAAAAGTAGCTCGCTTAGAAGATCAATTCACGTGTAAAAATTTCATAAACTCTAGAACATATTCTTGTTCCCATAAATTTCCCTACATCAGAAATTTTCTGCACTGTACTCATAAAGTCTCTTGGTAGTTTTGTTCCTTTTTATAATAATACTAAAATCAATTTTATCTTCATTTAATATTCTTCCGAGTTTCGGAAATTTACGTCGCACTTCTTGGATTTTAATAACTTTCATTTTTCAACTAAATTAATTTTTTATGAAATGAAAGAGATGAGATGATTGAAAGTTATAAAACTTTTTCAAACTTCGTTGGAAAGTATTCAAAAATATTCAACCTGAAGGTGGAATTTTCACCTCTTCTCCAATTCAGCCAATATTTGAGTAATAATTTTTTATCATCTTTAAAATGCATTTGGTGATTAACATCTTACGGTAGAGATGGAAATATAAATATTAAATAAATTTAATAGAAATTGTTATAATGAGGTAGTTAATAACAAATTCATGAGACAATTCAAATAGATTTTGCAAGTTTTAGGCAACTATGGTTGTAAGTTGAAGAGAATGCTAATTTCAGTTTGTTCTTCTGTGAACATATGAATATATACATATATAGAAGGTCTATCGCCCTCTCTACCCTATCTCTTAAGCTTCTCGCTTTGCCTAATGAGCGTACAATGACCTTTCCTACTTTATAGCTGAGGCAGGAATATCTCCTAGAATGAATTAATGCCAGCACTCTCATCCACGTAGAGAGGTAAACAGGCCACTAATTAGCAAAGGCTGAGATGGCAGTATACCTCCCTTACTGGTGTGCATAGATGTACAAGGATGGTAACCGGAATTCGTAGCCAGAATACCACCAAGTAACCGAACATCCGACTCAGAAATCGCATCAGATGGACAAGTGGTGATTTGAAACCACAGTACACATTGTCTCCCTGTATCTCTTGTCGATCTGATAAGGTGCATGATGCTGAATCTTGATTCAAATTACTTGGTATTCGAACTAGTTTCTGGTGTTGATGACAGATAACTTATCCACGTTTATCTTTTTCTATCCTTTTAAAAATTACAATTGAAAGTGTTTGCAATTGAACAAAAATGATATGTTTTTAAAATTTAAAGGTTTTAAAATCTTGCACAACTTTCCGGATGAAAGTCACTGGATTGGCAATTATTACGTTCATTAATAAATGCAAATATACTAAAAACTTCAAACTTAGCGACTTTTTTTTTTGTAATGTTGGTAGAATTTGCCTAAATTTACATTCTAAACTTGCATGGATAAACGGCTGCGGGGTGTATAAGTACACATGTCAACACACAAAAGCTACGTTACTCGGTAGGGCACTGTTTTTGCACCAGGTACCTATGTTAGCTACTTCCATACATATATTTCAAGAAGTAGGTGTGTGGACACGAGCGTACTTTGTATACTCTGTACATAAACCCTAGATCGTATTATCTTGCATCCAACGAGATATACGAAAGGTGGATCTACACGTCACGTTCAACCATAAAAACTAATCAAGAGGTCGGCCTAGTCGACGCATATAACAGGATCCAACGCAAAAAACTGTGCAGCGCAGCAGACATGTTTTGCTACACTGTCCACGTGCCAGCTAACTGGACTTTAATTGTAGAGATCGTGACCTTTTTTTAGTTCATTTCAACCCTCAGGTTTTTCTCTCATCTTTCTATTCTTACATTTTCCTAGAAACATCTTATTAACAGAAAGGGAACAAAACTTATTCTAACTTTCTTTAAGGACATGTGATACTTTACCATAAGAGCAAATTAGTTAAACCAACTATACTTTCGTAATAATAAATATTTTTACCTAATAAGAGTCAATAAACTTTCATCTACATGAGACGATATTTATTATTATGAATATATAATTGGTTTAACTAATTTTCTCTTATGGTAAAGTACTACATGCCCTTAAAACATTCCATGATTGACTTAAAAATTAAAAATTCAATGCCAAAAAAACACATTTTCAAGTTATCATATATTCCAAGTAAATACAAAAATGAACTCCAAAAATGAAAAACAACATACCTAAATTCGAAATTACTTATTTTTAACTCTTCTATCTTCCATATCAGAAACAATTCGTGGAACTTCTTTCATTAATTCTTCCTGGGTCAAATTAAATTCACTATTTACCCAAATTTCCTTTAAGGCTGTAAGCAAATTTCCTATTTGCTTAGGATTTGTCACATGGGATCTAACCAACGATCCACCAACTGGAAACCGGGGCATTATCCAACTTTCAAATTCCTTCAGTAGATCGAATTGTCCTCTATATTTAAACAATTCAATGATGTACTCTCGCATGTCTTTTACCTTTCCTTTGGTATTTAATACCATAAGGTAATAAGGCTTTAATGATTTTTCACAAGGCATATCATCCCTGTGTTCAACGAGAAAAATGGCAAGGTCTCTATCAAAGGCAGAGAATTTTAATCTCGAGTGCAGATCCATCACCTCGTTTTGATTTTTCAACATTGATGTGAGTAAAGTGATAGGTTTAAGAGAAATATTTTCAGCTAATGTTCGTTTGCAAATTTTGTCGAAATTTTCTACGTCAGGATTTTTCGGAAGGCCCACATACGGAGTTAAACCACATTCTATCATTTTCAGGGTCAATTCTCTGTGAAAATTACCAGTCAATATTTTCGCCCATTCGCCCCAGATTCTCTCGCCAGATATTATCTCAAGACCTCCGACATTTTCTTTTATTGCATTTAATGTACTCTCGTCATGATTTTCTGGATCCTCTGCTATCCTGCCATAAAATCTGAAATATCTAAAAAAAATATATGCTTATAAAACATTTTTATGATTTTTATTAAATATCTCAAGGTTTAGGCAATTTAAAGAAATTCTAAGAGTTTTATATAAAATAATTTTACACGTATAAAATTTACCGAAGGATTTTATAAAGTTTTAAAATCTTTTAGTTGTGTTTAAAATAGTTCACATAATTTGCGAGGCACATTTGATGTAATAGGACAACTGTAAAGTTTTATATATTATCACATGCAATATCATGATCGTAGACCAATTACTCCAAAGACGTTATTGCATGCAACATTTTTCTAGGCAGTTTCATAGCGAAAAGACCGGACGTTGCATGCTCACACATTTGAACTAAAATAGAAGCTATTTCTATAAAAATATGAAACATTTAGAGGAGAAAAAAATTATGAAAAAAGAATAATCCTATAGAAAAACGAATGAATCTCTATTTAAAACTATTTTCAAAAAAAAAAAGCTTTTTATTCTTTTCCAGGTAAGCATAAATAAAAATGTTTAATAATTTGTTACCTCAATATTCTGAGATAATCTTCCTGGATTCTGGTCGCAGCATCTCCCACAAAAGCAACTTTTCTATTTTTAAGATCATCGTATCCATAAAAATAATCATAGACACTTCCATCGGATCCGAGAAACATAGAATTAATGGTTAAATCTCTTCTGTTAGCATCAAGTTTCCAATCTTTTGTAAAACGAACTTCTGCATGTCGCCCATCTGTGACTACGTCAACCCTGAGAGTAGTGATTTCAAAATTTTCCTTGTCGTTAATTCTAGGAGTTATTGTGCCGTGTCTTTCACCATTGGCATTCACCATTCTTATATTCTCTTTCGTAAACATTTCCTTCATTTGATCTGGGGTTGCTGTTGTTGCAAAATCGAGATCCGTGGGATTCATTCCTCTTAAGATATCACGAACAGCACCTCCTGCTACTCTTATCTCGTAATCATACTTTTTAAATAAATCGGTAAGAGTATTTAGCTCTGGTGAGAAAATTGAATGGAATTCTGGTGTGTCTAGTTTCATTATGATTGGATCGCTTCTGCATCGTGGCATTTCCGCGTTCGACATTTTGACTCTCTTCCAACGGTCTTCCAACTTATGACGTTTTACGATCTGCAATTAAAAAATTGAATTGATTAGATGTAATAGAATTAATAGAAAAAAATTTGTTTTTACTTAAATATTCTCACAACAAATTTTTAGTGTTAAGCATTATATGTATCCGAATTATGATTCAAAGCAACCCGAAAATACTTTTAATCTTCATGAACTAAGAATTAACAAGAGGAAATATTTATAGAAACTGTAAAGTTACTTTGGGTCATTGTAGACACTTCTAGACATAAAAAATTTCTCAAGTAAAACGCTAAAACTTCAAAATCACTGTGCAGATGCGAGTAATTCACATTTGTTTACGTATACAAAATGACAGAAACATTAAAAACAATAAATCTTAACAAGAGATATATGCAATCACCGAATTTCTAATCCAGTTGAAGTAATTTAAAAACCTCAGGAACCAAAAAATGAGGAAAATTCAATGAATTTCATCTAAGAAGACATAACCTCTCTATTCGTTACAACGGGTATAAACAGAAAAATGCAAACACCTACACGTAGTGGGACGCGACTGAAAATATATTCTATGTGTCGCGCAAATATCAGAGTTATCAGCATTATCAATCACCAGTTCGTTTGATATTAAAGATCCCTTTTATTCACTTTTATTGAATGCACATGCTCACAAATACTGTCCTTTGACAATTTTGACACATTGATTACATTTGATTCAATACAAGGCAATTTCACATGCTGGGCATAGATCACGTAGTTTAAAGGTTTAAATGTCCAAATGACGTCATCTACTAAGATGGCCGACATCTGGAGACACAACATATGAATTTACTACTTTTTTTTTTTATTAAAGTTCAATAAGGACAAAGATTTTGATATTCTAAAGATTTGAAAGTTTAAAAAATTTTGCCCACTGTATTATTTACATGTACAAACATTAATTTTAGTCACATTCATTCATTAGTTTACAAATTTTCTTAATGGTAATTTTCATAACATACAATTCGAAGTCGGCTTCATAACCGGAAATAAACATAAAAAAGTCCAGTGGAGCCAACATTTAGATTTAGGCCTGAGCACAATCATTGTCATGTATTGCAATCATCACAATACATATGTATACATCACTGATCTCTATAATAATCTCTATAATAATAATAATCTCTATAATTATATAGATCAGTGCCGCTATCCAGTTATTATATAGATCAGTGTCTAAGACAAATAGACCAATACCAACTTGGCTAATGTTGGTGACACTGGAAGCGCCGGAAATGAGAACACCATTTTCAAAGATGGCGTCGACGGCACGACCTTGAAATCGCGCGCGCAGATTCGATTTTTAAGAAAGGAAGAGCTTCCGCTCTAAACAACCACTTTGTCTTTGTCCACGACCATTCGCGACAGACCGGCAAAATGGACGATTTGGCTCGAATGCCCGATCATGTTTTAGAAGTGATATTTTCTTATTTGGATCTGCACTGTATGAGAAATTGTTCTTTAGTGTGTAAAAACTGGTACAGAATTCTCAATGACGAAAATAACGATGTATGGCGAATGCATTGCATCAGAAAATTGGCACAAGAAGTGCTCAGTTCAGACTTGCTGTCATCTGTTCCGACATACAAAGCCAAGTTACGAGCATTTTATCACGCCTGGAATCCAAATGATTGTTCGAGGAACATTTTCATCAAACCCAACGGATTTACTCTGCACAGGTAGGCCACCAAATTACTTAATTTCTTGCTGAAATGTCAAGTTTAGCTTTCTAGAGAATAACAACCCTCTCATCGTTTTCATTGTACGAGGAAGAAAATATCATCAGATGACTATAATTTCTATTATAGTTTTCTGTTTAGATGTTTATTGTTTTTATTTACTGCTTTTTTGTTCGTTGATTTCCTGCATTGATTATACATTGATTCTCTAGTATTTTTACTCAGGAGGTCAAATCAAACCGTATAGAGAAATTTTGGCACGAATGACAAGGAACAACGAATTTTATATAAACTTTCGTAGTCAATAACAAATAATAATATCTATAAAATGAATGATTTCATTATATTTTTCAAGCAAATGCCAATAATTTTCCAGAAATCCAGTGGCACAAAGTACAGACGCGTGTAGGGGTAAAATAGGATTCCGACATGGAAGACATGCGTGGGAAGTAATTTGGGAAGGACCTTTGGGAACAGTCGCAGTCATAGGAATAGCAACAAAAGAAGCACCCCTTTTGTGCCACGGGTACGTAGCACTTCTGGGTTCTGATGAGCACTCGTGGGGCTGGAATCTCGTAGATAATCACCTATTGCACAATGGTGATGCGCAAGGAAATTATCCTCTACTCAACAATGCTCCAAAGTATCAAGTAAATTATCTTTCCAATATTTTACAAACTCATATCAAAATGTTCATCGTTTCCACTAACCGAAGAAAACTTCTCTCTAATTCACAGGTTGGTGAAAGAATTAGAGTAATTTTAGACTGTGACGACAACACGCTCTCTTTTGAAAAAAATTATGAATTCCTAGGAGTAGCGTTCCGAGGTAAAAGAAATAAAAAATAATTTTTCTAAGTGATTTTTTCATTCTAGTTCACTAAATAATTGCATTTATTTTTTAAGGACTTCCGGATAAAAGATTGTATCCTTCAGTCTCGGCTGTCTATGGAAATACGGAAGTTTCGATGGTGTATTTAGGACCGCCTTTGGATGGGTAACATTGTGGAAATGGCAGAATCACAGACTTAAAAAATCCCTGATCGATGCCACGTCCACGACCTGAAATCTACGTTTAAGTAGAATTTTTACATTGAGAATGTTCTGACGATTTCTTTTTCGATCAAAAGAGGAAAAAGAAAAGGCATTGTCGTATAAATCGACAAAGTGTTTGGCCAATGATGTACATAGGCTTTGACTCATTTAGATAATAAGATTATGTTTACTTAAAGTTAAAGGCTTTAAGGCCCAAAAGTACTGAACTTAAGTACCGTCATTTCTTCCCTACGCCGGTTTCGCTTTTCAGTTACTGAATACTCGTACTCCACATACAACGACGCAGAACTAGTCACAAGTACTAAATCAATTTGTTGATCTGCGACTTGCATCTAATAACGCCAAAAAAATTTTGACATTGATTTAATATAGTGATCGTGCAAATACATTCCTAAATGAGGCCACACCGGGTATTACTCGTGTATTTACCTGCTTAAGAAGGTCGATTGAGAGAGAATAATATTCTGTGAAAATTTATGTCCACGAAGCATGAAAACTTAATAAGTCACGCTTTAAAAAATGTCCCATGATTTTTTATAGCTAAGTGAGATTCCATTTCTTCAACTTGGTATTTAAAATACCGGTCAGTTCTTCCTTTTTCTTGCCGAATATTCCGTCAAGTGTTTTTCTAGTGATGTTGCAAAGTATTTTTTTTTTTTTTTATTTATGAAAAAGATTTAATGTAACTAATATCCAGATTGTATATTACAATCTGACAAAACACTACCTAGAGTAGAAATGTTTTTACGAGATATCTTATTCATGTAGAATCCATGGTAATGAAAGATAGCAGATGAGATGCTTTTAATGTACATACATTTTTCTATTATTATATTTATCACGTGTAAGTTTCATCGATTATTTTTTCTAAACTTTTGTACAGAATTGTGTACATAGCGATTATAAATATTTCTGAAATAAACTTTGTTTCATACACGATTATAACTTTTATTTTATTATTTAAAACAGCATCAATTCCCAATAAGCTAAAATGGAAATGAAGGGAGAATTAAGTGATAAAACTTTAATTGAACAATAACTAAAGACAATTCAACTATAGAGAGATGAACAATTTCTCAATTCATCCCTCCACAATATCTCATTTTATTTTCTTTACATTTTCTCGTAAGGTCTTTTGATTGCAGTTAAATTAACTTCAACACGTATATAGTGAAATACAATAAAAATATTTGCAAAACTGACTGAATAGCATTTGGTGTTGATTTCAAAAATGGGTATCTTAAAATTTTACATAAAGTTTCGTTAAACGAAGAAACATTGAACATCCTAATGGAAACATAGAATTCAAAGAGTCAAAAAATTAAAACAGACATTAATTTGAAACAAATTTAACTACTTTTTTCTAGATAAAAACAAAAACTTGCAGTAAAATGTATTTATAAAAGAAAGTAAAAATATTTTATAAATACTAAATAACATGGACTTATCATTTTTCGCGAGAAAAGTAGTACCATAAATTGTTGATTATTCTTGACGCTCATTTTGTACAGAAGGCTTACTTATAACACTTTCAAGTTTGAGAATGACAAGAAAGTAAATTAATGATTAAAAAGAGTGGAATGAATAATAACATCTGTGTAAGGAACTTTCCTTTAAATGCTAAATATGATAATTATCATAATTATATTAAATGTCATTCATCGTTGTTCCCGTAGATCACTTCTTCTAGACAATATAAAAAGTCTCTGACCAGATTTTATAGAGCTTTATCTTTAATTTGTACAGGCTATGTGAATGACTAGGACTTATTTTCATAGAATAATGCTTACTTCACAGATCCAATTCTTAATTTAAATAAAATCTCGTTTTCTTTCTCTCATAAACTAAATTTTTGAAAATATTCGTTTCAAAAGTTGATTGCATGGCTTGATTTAGTTCAACTCTAAATCTAGTAGAAGATTTTATCTTAAAAATACTCTTTCTTTATACTGTTTTTTACACTTTTTATAATAACTTCATCTTCATACTGATTTTTATCTTTGAAATTGTGTATTATTTGCACATGAAAGTCACTTATCTCAAATAAACATAAAGTTATTTGAAATACAGTAGAAGTTATCAGAGTTACTTGTATTTTCTAATCCATCTCTTCCTCGAATGGAAGAAGCGTTAAAAAAATATTTTTCAGCCGAGAAAGACTAGCGAATTCTACAATCTTGGGCATTTGATGATTATAGATTTAGGAATCACAGAGGGCTGAAAATTTATAATTCCATTCAATTAGTTTAAAGAAATTTTGAATTCTACTGTGAATTGGGATTAATCTACGTGTGTGCGTCCGTTTACGTAGCCATCAGAAATCGACTGAGCCCCTATTATTTTGTCGGAAACCGCTCCCTGTCTTGAAATCGGGTGATCGAGTGTTGGCTTGATTTTCGTAACAGGGAACTTAGTCAGGAGAAAATTCGCTGCAAGGCAAAATAATTTGCCCAAAAGGGGACACAGTAGAGATTGATGCGCCGTTGCCCAGAGACGGTAGTTTTGACCTTCGAATGGGTCCAGAAGTGCCGGACACAGCATATGGTTCAAGTTTACTTGCACAGGCTTGACAAAAAAATTAAAGTTAGACACAGGATAAAATAGAAACAATTGTAAACTGATTATAATTAGGATAACCAATAGGTAAACACCGGCGCTAAGTAAATACTTTAACTGATAAAGTTTTCAATTCGGATTGGTTAATCCGATGTTTCAAAGTTTAAAGCAATTTCTACTTTCAGAAAATATTATTACTTTTGGAAATAAAATTTAAGTAAACTTACCAGTGCAACTGCTTGAAGAATCCAAAAATGGTACACAAGGTTCAGTCCGTAACTAAATACTGGCCAACTCAAATCCGTGAGAGGTTCGACGTTATAAGCTCCTAAAATTGAAAAAGAAAAATATGATCAATACTTTAGTAAAATGAAAGTATCACTAGAAAAAATGAATATTAATTTACCTCCGAGTCTCAACAGGTAATAGGGAATTACAACCATCAAGCCATGCTGAATATAATAGCAGGCTTTATCAGCAAAAATCTGAAAGAAGTGTAATGATAATTTTCATTTCTTTAAGATGAATGTGTTGCTTTTCATTTGAAATTTAAAGGTTGAAAACTTACGTATCGAGATTCAGTTTCTGGAAATACGTAGGCTAGTAACGGTCCATTTAGATAATTCATTTGCACCCTAAATACCGCCGTCACCATCGGACTGGGATCTGCTGCTAGTAAGTACAACTGAAAAATAAAAATGATTGTTAATGTTTTAATTTATTTACTTTTCATTTATTTTTATTTATTTACAATTTGTTTACTTTTTCTTAAAACGATTAATTTTATTGTATATTATTTAAGAAGGATGAACAGTGATAAACAATAATTTACCATTTTTCTTTAGATCAATAAGCAAATTATATACTAGAGTTTACAGCAATATTCTATTTGCATAAAATGACAATTTGATTAATCCAATTACCTGGGCGATTGTGTGGATGTGACAAGGATTCATAAAATAAATAAATGTTCGACTAGTCAATTTAAAACCTATTTCCATGCCCAACACGAGAGACATAGCAATTAATAGAACCCTTTTCCCTACTCTATCTTGATTGACGTAGGGCATTGGCTTGGGCAATTTAATTCGTTTGTAGCCCCATGAGAGGCAAAATATAATGAATATTGATACACAGAAGGTTTCAATTATTCTTCGCTTAGGGCTCATGTAATTGGCACATTCTGGTCCTGAATTGCGGGGAATTGAACTATTGACCCCGTCGTATGCCCATTCCAACATTTCTGCAATGTTTAAGTTAAAATAATAAATACGTAAACTTTTTCTAAGATACATGCTAAAAATAAATCTAAAATTTAGAATGACATACGTATAAATCGTAAACTAATAAGAAATATTAAAAAAAAAAAAACTAAATACCTTACCGCTTTTAATAATTAAATAAAATTGATACACATAACACTTGTATTGTGAAGAAAGAATAGGTACTACTTTTGTTTAGAAACAAAGCACGAAATGTCATTCGATTCTGCATTGAAAACAGAATAGGTACTGTTTTTGTTTAAAAATGAACTATGAAATGTCACTCGATTCTGCTTTGAAAAAACATAAAGCTTACAATGTAATAGCTTCCTTTTGAATATAAAATTGTAAGTTTTTACTTTCGTAATAATAATCTACTAGGAAAGAAACACACAGGAAAACACTTAACAAGATAATAAAAGCAGATATAAAAGCACCGGACATATAATTAAGTTACATAATAGGTTTTAACATAACTTTTGACACTTCATCATAAGTAACAATTATGCCTATAAATAAATGTCACCAAAACAAAAGAATTTCAAGAAATTTGGAGCAAAAAAATAACAATAGTGGGTCAATAATTGACTTATTGAAAAATAGTTGATAGGTTAGATCCTTGAAAAGGTCTAAAGAAACTACTCATATTCACCTTAGCAGTTTTGGAAAATGGTATCACAACAAAAAATAATTACTAAACTTTGGAAAAAACAGGTTGTCACTTTTTGTATAATTCAAAAAAGGCTTTTTACTCCAGAAATACTGCCTTTCTAACACTCAATGTCAAACCGACATTAGCCTCGTCTGCCAAAATATACCGCCAACTATGCGCGAGGTCGAAGGTCGTCGTGTCAGTGTGGCGGAAATTCATCGATGAGTCAAGCTAGCGACTAAAATCAATGTACCTGTTACGATTTCTAAACATGCAAAATATCAATTTTCGCTTCTTTATGGAAAATCGAAACTGTAATTGCACAACAGTTGTTCAAACTAAATTTAATGCTCTTCATATGTCCTTCGCCTCGCAACCCCAAGTAGAGTTCGAAAATTCTTGGTAATTTAAAATTGGGTAAGGTAACAAAGAACGTTATCGTAACTTACGTAATTTAAAAGAATTAACGAGAATTTATGAGAATTAACATTTTTTAACATTATCTAGGTAAAAACTCGCACCTCGTTCTAACTCACATGGTAGAAAGAGAGATCCGTTCGAATTTATGCATCGGAGTCCCACCCCAGAAGCGCAAAAGATCCCGCAAAGACGCGACGCATGCGAGTTTATTTTTGTGATTTGTTTATAATATATAAATATATAATATCTTTGCCATAATTGAGTGTGACAAAAAAGAAGAAGACGAGAGTAAATCGATAACGTTGTACCGTAGTAGCACGTTAATGATCATCATAGGAAATTTTTTTCTGAAACGAATAAACATTATCAATATATAGATATACTTATTACGCTTCAAAATACATGTTTTTTCACTTTATTCTGTACATGATACGTTGGTAATATTGGTCACATCATTCATTGTGGTAAAATTACGATAATATTTTTTACAGTGTACTTACTACAGAAATATTTTTTATTTTTCATTTAGAGGGGGAACAATCCCCCTTGGTGCCGCCCCCTGGCTAAGGTCATGGATTATCGACGGCCCTGAGACTGCTCACTGACTTTCTGTTGGAGAAATTCTGCCGTTGGCTGAAATTTGAATCGCGCGCCAAATTTTGACCAATGGCAGTATTTCTCTAGCCGATTGCCAATGTATGTTGCCATTGGTCAAAATTTGGTGCGCGATTCAAATTTCAGCCAACGGCAGAATTTCTCCAACGGAGTCAGTGAGCAATCACAGGGCCGTCGATAATCCATGACCGTAGCCAGGGGGGGCACCAAGGGGAGGATTTTTCCCCCCTAGAAATGAAAAGTAAAAAATGATAAAAAATGATAAAAATTAAAAAAAATAAATTCTGGAAAATTGTAAGGTAATTATTTTAACGTTACCTTCTCGGTAACGTTACCGAGAACGGGAATATTACCTCGGTAATATTGCTCACTAAGAACTCTAACCCAACGAAGGAATAATAAGGAGACCGAACTCCCTCTCGCAACCTGGAAACAAAAACTAGATCATAAAGGCCAAAATACACGCTCGTCGAAGTGTCGAAACGTTTCCGCGTTTCACGACACCCTGTTCACACGATTCATTTTCCGCATTCGGAAAATGTAAAATAAACTTGTCCAATGGCGGAAAGTTTGAAATTACGAATAAAAAATGAAATAAATTCTAATGTTAATATGAATAAATTGTTATTAAAAATAGGTTTCTAGATTATGTAGTAAATAGAGAAGTAAATTAGATTGAAAGATTAATTATTTATAATTTATTTATCTCTATAGAGTAATTTAAAGCATCTTCGCGTGTTGTGTTTGTCTTGTCGACAGTTCGTGTGTCTCGTTTTGAAAATTTCTTCACGTGAAAACTATTTGGGTGAGTAATACTTACATGTATAAATAATTGTTATTATTGTAGAAATTTTAGAAATTGTAGAAATTTTTGGTTATTTTTCTAATAAAATAAACATAATAAATTAATATGTAAGGTTGAAAATACGAATATATAAATATATAATTACAGAATATTTGTTAAACCAAGCTTTGCTGGCTTTTAAGGAGTTGTGACTACTTTCGGATATTGAGCTGAAACTACGTCCCTGAATGATATTACTGAACGCTGGGGTTGAAACAGCATTTTCTTTA
>CAJFCO010000168.1:247714-387486 GCA_904066015.1 Synergus gifuensis
AAACGAACATAACCTCTCTATCTAATGTCAATTTTAAAAACTTTCTCACTCTCACACTTTCCCACGAGTAGGAAGAGGACAACTGCGCACATGCGCACACAAGTAAAGGTCTTCTAAAGACTTATGATCTAGTTTTTGTTTCCAGTTTCGAAAGGCTTTCCACTAGCAGTTGGGTTTCCTGATTATTCCTTCGTGTCTACCCCCAAGGCCCAAGGCCAGGGTTGTGCACGTAATGTACCTTAGGTAAATTACATAAGGTTTTTTACGTGATTTACGTACGTATATTACATCCTGAGTTTTTTTACAAAACGTAATATATGTTTTCAAAATGGCGCCAGGGCATCTGATTGGTTGCTATTAGCACGTAATATTCAAAAAGTGAGGTTATGTTTTTTCTTTCCATTTTTTATGTCCGCCATCTTTTTTTACATTTATGACAAGCAACAGACCAAGAAATCGCGCCATTTTAAAATTTTCCGAATGACTGTATTCTCAAGCTAGTCATAAAACTTTTTTATTTTTTTATATTCTTTTCTTTTAATATCACAAAGTTTTATAAATTTGTCTCATTTGTTTAAATTCTAAATAACAATTTAAAAAATAAAATACAATTGAGGTATGTAGTAAGATATTTTAACGATTAAATTTTACAAGTAAATCAAATTTTTAATTTAATTTTGCAAGTAAATTAATTAAATTTTACAAGTAAGCAAGTAAGAGTTACTGTTATGGATTTCTATATAATTAAGATTGATTAAATTCCAGTATATAAAATTAATTACGTAATTTTAATGTAATTAAAATTACGTAAAAATTATTCAATTGATGAACCTTTATAAATGTATTTGAATGACTGTTTAAAGTAATAACAGCCAGTTATTTTATTGACTTTCCAATTGTTTATTGCAGTAATTATTACAACGGGGATAATAAATTTATTATCGATACTGAAGCGACATCATGAATATGACACAGGTAGTTTAATTGAAAAGTAGTATTTACTTTAATTTCACTTGAATATATACATACTTTTGCGAAAAGTCCACATTTGGCCATGGATGACTTTCATTCGCTCGACTCAGTCAGTCTTTTGATGATTAATTGATTACTTATAAATCAGAGTATACATAATTTAATTTAATGAAAAAGCCACACCGGCCAAATTGTTCCTATTCTATATCACAAGTCAAATTGATTTCGATAGACTGTTGAATCCAGTGAATTAGGATCACCCGGAACTCCGAAGAAATCAAAGGCCGGCTTACGGAATTTTCGGGTTCAAACTCAAAGCTTGTCATTAAAAAATGCACAAAAAAAATTCACTGAAAAAGTCTGAACGCTTCACAGAAGAAACTTTACTTTTACTACCAATTCGTAGTGTTTCAATCATCAATATAGCTAATAAAAAATTCTTTCATTTAATATGTAATTAATCAAGATTCACACATAATTATTGATAAAAACTTCCAAGTAACTCAAAAAACGATACAAAACTTCGTGAACAAACACTCAAAGGCTAAAATCTCAGGAAGGGAATGTTCGAAATACACGAGTGTTTAAAGATATGTCAGGCGCAGTTTCTTCTGCGAGTGCGAACGCCACTTTCTCTCCTATGTATTCATACTGGCAATACATCTTACGTATATTATTATTAACCCGTGTTTTGAAATGTAGCCAATCTATTTTGCCATTTTCATGGCACCTTTCCAAAAAAAAAAAAATTCTGAATACACTTTTCAGTTTCGAGAAATTCAGAGAAATTTTGTCAAGCTTTCATTTTCAAAAACTGCAAAAATATTGAAAGATATACATTTATTCATAAAGATTCTAAAAGCTGCAAAATGTCCCTGTGTTTCTAAAATTAAAGGAGAATCGCTGATAATTTGAGTTTAAATTTTGCCACATTTATAATAATGGGAATTCAAAACACGAAGATTTCTCTTTCCGGTGTACAAATGCTCACTAGCCATTAGCTCGCTACGTACGATTAATTAGTAATCACTTCCGCTCAGTAAACCACCGATTTACGTGGATTTCTATCGGTATTAATTAGGAGTAGAAATTATAAAGTGAGTACTGGAAAAATGATGCCCTTATAAAACAAATCTCAAATTATTTCTTAGCAAAATAACGCCTTTGGGTAAAGTTGAAACATTACTTTGTATAATAATAATATAAAACCTCCAGGGAATTCCCCATTAGAATTACATACTGACATAGCCACGGCCCTGTGCGCGTCTACGTCCAATCAGGTAGGCTACCAATACTATTACTACTAATGCTGCCAGAGCACATCCAACCGCAATTGGTACCACGTCTGGAGTATCAGTCAAACAATCTTCAGCTAAAAAAATATATATTTATAAGTAGCATCATGAAACGGTGCGTTGAAAATTAATAATATACAAATTTTGCTATTATTTATGTTAAAGTGACAATTTATTATACATACCCAGACCGAAATTAGTGTTTTTGTCAGATCTAAAGGCTTGGAATTGCACATTGCTGAATTGAACTGTTCCTTTCACCTTTCCGTCCTGGGTCAAGTTGAACTTTGGTGGGTTAGCACAACGGTAAGAGTTGCTCAATCCCGTATGGAACTCGTCCTGTACGTGCACATACTTCAGCGTATTGTCTAAAAAAAGGCAGAACATTATTTAATGTGATTATTTATCAAATTTACTTTATTTATTTTTAATTTCTTTACTTGACGTGTAGTTGAAATTTGGCAATTCCTGTGGCACAATAAAGAGTTCCAAGTGGTGAAGAGTGTATTGCTTGGTAGTATCATTCTTAACGAAATGGATAGTGAAGGAATCATTATCGTATCCCAAAGTTGAATTCCAGGAAAGAATGATGGTTTGTTCTTTTGGACCACACGATCCGTTAACCTCTATATTCTTCACAGGCAGGTTTAATTTTTGCGAAATGGTTTTATTCTGCAAGACAAATGCACATGAGTTAGCTAAATATTTTTTTATTTAGTTTTAGAATAAATTTTAAATATTAAGCAACGTCATAAAAATAATAATGATTGATAAGTTATCTTGAATTTCACATTGCCATCTTGCTTGTAAGCGTTCTTAACTAATCTTTCCTGACGGAAGAAAGAAGATTGCACACATCCGGTGAAATTAAAACATTTTTAAGTTTCTGATAAAATTTGTATTACAGTTAAAAATATATAATGAAGATAAAGGTATACCGTATTATTGAAGGGGTACATAATCTCGAACTGAACAGCCATTTGAACAACAATGCAAATTTCCTTGGTACCGTTCACGGACCATTTTCCAGTTTCCAGTGGGACTGGAGTTGGTGGTGATTTGGTTGTTGGAGAGCTTGTTGTCGTCGTTGTAGGTGCAGGTGTGGGTGAAGGTGTAGGTGTGGTTGAAGGTGTAGGTGTGGTTGAAGGTGTAGTTGTGGTTTTGGTTGTAGCTGTAGTGGGCACTGTTTTAGTTTCTTCAGTAAGGGGTGTAGATGTAGTTGTTTTTATAATAACCGTCAATTTTCCAGAACCAGGAGAATTTTGACTTTGCGGAACTTCTACTACAGGACTGTCTACATTTTCAGCTGCTGAAAAAAGATGATATAATTAGTAACAATTGAAGAGTTCATAATCGATAATCGTACTTTATTTTAATTTTAATTTTTTTTTCCTATATTGTATACTTAGAATCTTTTTAAGCAAAAAAAAAACACAAAATTAATTATCTACCAAAAACATATAAAAGTCTGTAAAATCACTTTGTTTGAATTGTTTTTAATAATTCACCAAGAGTATTTTTATTAGAATAGAAGATTAATTTTTGTTTTCAATTTTCAAATTAAAGTTATCAGGAACTCAAGATTTGTTCAGATTTATTTATAGAATCGTGTGCACACATACACACACGTCTTTGTAAGTAACTGATAAAGGACTCGGGATTTTAAATAACGTACATTCATATATTGTACGTGGTGGCTGCAAAATTCGAATTAACATTCTTAAACTCCTATAATGTATACGAATCAAGTATTACATTGTCGCTATCTTTCAAAAGTAATCAAATACAAACGCTTGATAATTCTCAGAAAGGTTAACTAAGTCTCTGATTTATTCCTAAATTCCCATATTTCAAAAATTTAAAAAATATAAGTTGTACATTATGAATAATAATACTAAAAATTTTATTTAAAAAATTGAATTGAATTGAACCGAATATTGAATCTCAAATGTACATTCAATACCAAGTAGTTCTCATAGAAAAATTAATCTTTTGAACTTTTTGTCGATGATTCGAGGCAAACCGACAAGTGATTATAAAAATTTTATTGTATTATATAATCATTCTCGTGCTGAATGTGATAAGAACATAGTATAAGTGAACATTTCCGTTAGATTTTGCTGAAAATTACATCACTAACGTGCACCAATCACAGGTCAAGTTCGCGATTCTATTTTTTTTTTAATCTACATTTAAACAAAATGCAAAGTAGATATGCATACTTGGAAAGATTCAGTAAAGTTTTCATAATGCATTGTAATAATCCTCGGAAATCCCGTGTATATGTTTTTATATAGAGAATTTGACCTTGGATAGTCTCAGTTTGAAAGTAATATGCAAATTTGAAAGTTTCATTTGATTGTAATAGTGGGATTAATTAATTTTATTTCAAAAATTAATAATTTGAGTTTTTTGTATTGTTCAAAACTAATAGATGAAATATCAAAGATAAATAAAACAGACTTGAATTCTATTTTTAGTTCTGAATTTGTGAAACTATTTCCTGATTACGCTAATCTTTCTGTCTATAAGTTTTTATCTAAAAATCGTTACAGTTCCAGAAGTTTCTGGGTGATTGCACCTCTACATAAAGGACATAAAGAGAAGAGTTTTTTGCTGCAATATATCTTGTGAAGAAAGAAAATCAAGCGGTAAAAGAAAAACGAAGACATAAAAGTAAACTACTATCTTTTCAAATAACGTGCGGAAACATACGAAGAATCACACATAACAGGATTTATGTTTCTTATCTTGTGAAGTCTTATCTGTAAATATTGACGCAAGCTTTCTGTCCAGTATACACTTTTCTCCAAAGTAGGGAATAGGCCCTTATTTGTAAAACCCTATTCTCCCTTTTGTTAAACAAATATAAATATTAGTCGAACAGGAAAAGAATAAATATTTGTAAAATGATTGCAAAAAATCTATGCGGTAGTAATTGTATATGAAATAGAGAAAAAGAAAACAATTCTTAAGACTCGGGACCGATTGTTTTTATCACGAAGTGCCAATTTTACGACCTTAGTATGCACTTTTATCATTTACATTAGTTGAACAAACTTTAATGAACTGTTTTTTCTTACTTCAATTTATCTGTAATTTATCAAGACCGAAGAAACATTGAAATAATAAGCAGGCCTTCTAGACATTGTAACAAAGTAAAAAAGTACCCCAATTTTCAGACGGACATTTTTAATATAGAAAAAGATAAGAAATTAATAAATTTGAGTTGATGTATTGAGAGACTGATAACTTTTCTTAAGCTATAAAACCTGAAGTTATTGAATCTACTTAATTAGTTTTATTGTTTTATAGATTATGTTGACTTTTTAATTTGAATTTTCTGAGTACTTCAAAACATTTAAAATTATTAAGGTATAAATGTTATAAAATACAAAGGAGACATTCAGACATTGAAGAACTCATGATGGAATAATGGCAGATATGTCAGTGAACTTGAATCTAATTGGATAAACCATTTTTTAGTCTGGTTGCTGACAGTGCAAAGAATCTCACAATGACACAATTCTTTATACAAAACTTTATTTATCTGTTTGATAAATTTTTGTTTCCTCTCAAAACGTTAATTATAATCAAGGAAGTTGTATCCAAATTCGTCATTACGAAAGTATGCGATCCTTTAGAGAGAACTAACAATGAAAAGCAAACAAAGAGACTTCCTAATTGTTTTTGGAACAAAGTATGCAGGTATTCAAGAAAAAACAGTCAGGCTAGGGAAAGTGACGACTACCAAAATTATGCGCATTCAAATGAAAAAGGCGTTACAGGCTATCATGACAATCAGAGTACAACATCATGAATACTCACTGGGGACTGATATTTTACGCAAAAATCATCTGAAAATGGGAGGATAGTCGATTAATTTGATCAGTGTGGTCGGAATTACCTGATACGAGTATTGCAGCTGAGCAGAACA
This sequence comes from Synergus gifuensis, assembly GCA_904066015.1. Taxonomy (NCBI): domain Eukaryota; kingdom Metazoa; phylum Arthropoda; class Insecta; order Hymenoptera; family Cynipidae; genus Synergus; species Synergus gifuensis. Next base: position 253,919 of record CAJFCO010000168.1, read on the forward strand.
AAATTAGAGCATTTCGCAGCATCTTTTCCAGACTGTCGTTGATTGCACTATACTACTATTTTAATTACTATGGATCAGTCACCGCACCAAGGACAGAAAGAATGAATACGCCGCAAACTACGACTAATCGAATCAACAAGATTGGGGAAATACGAATACCAAAGAAATAATGGCAAATATAGATATGTGTAGATGGAACGAAGTAATAGCAGAAGAGTCTCGACTCTGTCCGTTTGGTTGACTTTTGAAACCAGGGATGGGAACGAAACCCTCAGGATTCTATGTTATGCTGGTCTCACAATGTGTCCCCGAAAACGTTCGAATTTGGTCGAGTGCGCATGCTCAAAGTAGTCAACTTGACTCGTTTTATTAGAATCAATCAGATGTGACTGATAAAGGCGGCGCAAAATTAAAAACTGATGTTTGAAAGAAAGTTTCCCATAAATTTTATTTTATTTCACAAATTAAAAAGTTTGCAGGATAACGTTTTCCCTCATTTTCTAAATAATGACAAAATATATTACATAAAACCTTTGTACATTTTTAAAACACAATTCACATTTCAAACGTATTACAATTTTATACATACTAAAACAATAAGTAGTTAATTCAGCATGGAATGTTTTATTATCAAACTTCGTAGTTTTTTGACGAAACAGGAAAATATTACTTTAAACTTTGAACAATAGACAAAAATATACGGCGATTATAAATTAGACCATAAAACAAAATCGGAACGATACTTAGAAACATTTACGAAAATAGAATTTACATTTTTTTGCACAGTCAAATTATTTTCTCATATTACTATTATTATTGTACTACTGATGATTATAAAAAATCATCAAACTCGAAATTATAGGATTCGTCATCGTCTTCATCAAGTATTTTATCAAAAGAGTTGTTATTACTACTGTTTAGGTCGGTTTTTTCTGACAAATTTTTAGATGGTGGGACGAATGAATCAAGCCTCATTTGCTTTTTATCCGAAGAGGAAGAAGTCGAAGGATTTGACGTCTTTGACGCGTAAAATTTGACATTTTGAGGTACTCCATTTGATTTTATAGGTGAGGTTCCTGTCAAGAATCTGTCCATTTTTTTCTGCTCGGTGTCTTCCGTTGGTTTTTGAACTGACACATCGTCAGTATTTACTTCAAAATCTTGCTCAAGACCAACTTTATTAAGAATATCTATCTTAGCTTGTATCTTAGGCCACAAATAGTCATCTACCGTGTTTTTTGCTAACAAATATTGAATAACGACGCCTCGTTCTTGACCAATTCGATGAACTCTGTCTTCTGCTTGAACCAATATCTGCAATAATTATTGTAAAACCTTATTAATTTTTATTTTCGCCATTATAATTTAGTTTACTCTTTTATTACATATTTTAAATTTAATTTAATTTTAATTACAAATTACGTACACCAGGATTCCAAGTTAGTTCTGCGAAGACGACAAGTCGGGATGCTGTCAATGTAATTCCGGAGTTTGCAGCAGTTATGGACAAAACAGCGACCATAATATCATCATCGTCTTGGAAACCATCCACAAAATGCTTTCTCTGTTCGGGATTAGTTTTCCCATCGATTCGCACATATCTATAATATTCAATATTCTTTCCTGAATTTCATGAATAATAATTTAAAATATCTTGATATAAAATAAAATAATCAGTTGAATTTTCACCTAGTTTTTTTGGCATTGAGAACATCGCAAATGGCATCTAAAACTACTTGATGATGAGCAAACACGAGGAACTTTTCTCGGCTTTCTAGTAAATCAGTGATATAGTTACTGAAAAATTAAAAATTACTCAATATAGCTGTAATGTTATAAAATCAATATTATAATAGTAAAGAAAAAAAAGTAATTACCAAATCGCTTTTCGCTTGGCAATGCTCGATTCGCTATAATACTGCAACAATGCACTATGTCTTTCAGAAGAAGATAGCGTCTTCCGCTGTAATTTAAGCGCAGATTCCTCCATTTCTCTATTGCCAGCTTCTATCAGTTGCGGATCCAACACGATGACTTGCCTAAATATACAAAAAAAAAAAAATATATTTCAAGTTAAGTAACTAATATATAGAAACTTAAGAAATGAAAAACATACCTGACTTTTGCAGGAAGTTGATTCAGAACATCGGTTTTTACCCTCCGAATCAAACAGAAGGCTTTCAGTAGCAAATCCAACTCCTCTAAATTAGATGATCCGGATAAATCCCAGCCAAAAGTTCTTTTAACTCCAGCACAGTAACGAATTCCATACTCGGTAACCCTAGAAAAATAATTCTCTTGAAATTTTCCCACATTTTTCAGATGATAACCATGATAGCATCAATTTTATTTCTACCCCATAAAGTTTGGCTTAAGTAAAGTTATTTGCGAATAAAGTTCAATGGGGCGTGATAATACTGGAGTTCCACTAAGTAAAATTGTACGACGTGTCCTGGCTGATATGCGCTGTGCGGCTTTATAGCGCGCCGTTTTGTTACTTTTCAGAAAGTGCGACTCATCCTGCAATAAATTATGCATATTAAAATTAGGGGAGTAATTTTCAATTTATTTTAAATTAACTTTATAAGCAAAATTCAAGTTGATTTAATACTAAATTGTAAATTCAAAATATTTGAAAAGCTTTAAGTCAATAAAAATCTATCTTTGAGAAATATCTTTCAAATCAGGTTTAAGTAGTGAAAATATTAAATTCAAATCCAAAAAATCACTTACAAAAATAACAGCGCCAAAATTCTGTTTTTCGAAATCATCTATACTTCTAGCTAGTAAATCATACGAAACAATAGTCACTTCCCCCATTTCGAAACCATCCCTACTTTTAGTAAACTGATGCACGTTATGAATAGGAATTGAGGGCAAAAATTTGTAGATTGCTTCGGACCATTGGTATCTAAAAATAAGAAAAAGTATCAATCACTTAGGTAAAAAAAGAATATTTAGGTTTTCCAATTTATTATTATTTTACAATAAAATAAATTCCAAATAAATCTCCATAAAAATCTTTACCTGACCGAAGAAGGTGTAACTATCAACAGAGGCCAGTCTTCTTTGTAATAGTGTGCCAAGCCCAATGCTTGTATAGTTTTTCCTAACCCCATATCGTCCGCAATCAAACATTTGCCGTGTTTTAAAACACCGAAACTACAAAAAAGAATTATAAATATATGTAATAAAAGTACTTAAATTTTATACTAAACTAATTAGAAATAATTTACCAAATTCCATCTCGTTGGAAAGGCAACAATGATTCAAGCAGATTTTCATCAATTCTGGATAAATCGACTTTGTCATTATTTTGGACTATTATTTTCGATTTCGATGGGTCAATTAATTTTTCGAAGGTCTGTAAAAATAATTTTAAATTGAGAAATTATAATAATAATATTTAGAATTCTGGATTATTCTTAATAATAGTAATGATAATAATCACCTCTTTTGTGAATTTTGGTAATCCAGTTATCGTGCAATCAGATCTTCTGATTAATTTTTCTAGGACACGATCATAGTCTTTTAAGTGAAAATGCCACAATCTCTTCTGAGAGTCTGAAACAATAATAAATTTCAAGTTAATCAAGTATCCACTGGATAGGAATCAAATCTCTTAGAATTAAAAATTGGAAACCTCAGATTTATATTAAAGTATAAAATGGTACAAAATAAACAATAAAATAATATATACAATTATACCGTAGGCTCTACTGGGAATTGTCCTGAATACATCGATGATAGGAGAGTAAAATTTGGACAAATCCACCGCAAATCGATCATTTGTGATCATATGAATATTCCCAGTAACTGTTGACTGATTCTTCCCATAAAAATTGGTCGGCTTGATCGGATTGTATCGATTTTTTTGTGGGTGTTGCCTGAGAATTCCTGGGCTATTTTTATTCCAACTCAATTTGGAAGGACCTCGCGAATTCGATGATGTCCCCGTTAAGTTATTTTCATTCGAACGAATACTCTTGTTCGTTTCTGATATTCCATTTTTTGCCGCGTTGACGTTCCTCTGTTTAAGAGCTAGAGCTTGAAGCCGCTTTTGCTCTATTTGTTCTTTGGAATACATACTACATACACACAGGCAGGCTGTAAAAAGGAACACAAATGTAGTTTTAGTTCAAAACATTTTATAAATTTAACTTAAGAATATTATTGCTATTTTCATTAAATTAGAGTACCTAACAAACACTACTTTTTTTCTAATGAATATTGAAACATATGACAATTATGAACATTTTTTTCAATTATAGGTTAACTTGTTTATCCATTTAAAAATTCTTTTTTGATAAATTTCACAATTTATCCATTTATCTAGAGTTTAATTTCATTTAAATTTTAGTTAACAGATGAATTTATAAAAATTTATTAACGAATGATAGCACTTTTTATGTGTCTTTACGTGATGTGCATTCATTTTATCCATTTAAATTAAAAATTAACTTGTTAACTAATATAAGGATTCACAAACCTTTGGTGCAAGATTCTTAAAAGGAGCTGGATTTGTATCAAAACATTGTTAAACACAAAAAAATTAAAAATTAAAATAAAATGTCTACAGGTAACCTCTAGAAATCTAGGATACCTTGAGTGAGATATTTTACTGTTTATGTACCATTATACCTACATGCATACATACATGGCTACTGCGCACGCAGTGCGTGTTGGTGAGCTTTCCGCTGGAGAAATGCTGCTATCGGTCAAAATTTCGATTCAAAATTGATTTAATTTTCTTCGATTTTGAATCGCGCGCCAGACTACAGCCAATCAATGGCAGAATTTCTCCAGCGCAAAAGCAAACACGCGCTGCGTGCGCAGGGTGCTAGCAGGTGCTAGAACGTCACGTCTCTGGAAACGTCAAAACAATTTAAAGTTCTCACCAGTTCTCACCATTGTCTAAAATCTGCTTATTACTTAGGTCAACACCTTTTCTTGAAATACAATTATTTTCTTACGAGGAAACAAATTGATTTAACTTAAATTCAATTCTATTTGAATGAACCGCTCGTTTTAAAAAGCATCCGGAAGTTGAACAATTTTGAGGTTGGAACTGTTGACATTTCGAAGCCGCGCGGTGAGAATCGAGAAAAACTTTTATTTTTTTCTCCTACTTCTTGGTTTCAAAAATTTAAACACTTCATGAGTTGTGTCAAAAAATCCGAACAATTTCATTCATATTCATGTGTTTTCTTTACTGGGTACTCTAGGCCTGTGTTAAACAATGTATAAATCGATCGATTAAGTAAAGACATCATATAGCAAAAAATTCCTTTGATTTCTATTAACGTTTTGAGAAAAATCTTTATATTTTTCATCACGTATACTTTTCTAAGATAAATAAACGAAAGTATATCGTACAAGGATGTCTAAAACAAGTTGTCAACCGGCTGAGTTCAAATTATCTCGTAAGTAGCGTTTAATTGATTCTGAATTTTTCAAATATCGAGGTTATATCTTGTCGCGTTTTTTTGCTTGTCGTAGACATTCTAAAATTCAGCGTGTAGGTACATATATTTTCCAACATTTATAAATCTATCTTTATTGTATGTTTTTGACACTCAACTAACCTGAGTGTATAATTAAAGATTATATAAATACGTATAACAAAATAATAATTCTCAGTTTTATTCATTTTATATTTCAGCTGAAAACCATGCATTTGTAGTTCCAAAAAAAGCAGTAAAAAGTCCACAAGATATGGTGGCTTGGCAAAAATCAGAAGCTTATTTTGTAAGTAGAGTTTCTTATTATAGTAAATTCAGAAATAAATTAAGGATAAATCCATTTAAAACTGTGCTTAATTAATTGCGTTTTTTTTAAGGAATATTTGGGTTTTCTTCTCGCCATAAATCAATCAATTCAAGGAAAGTTTGCGAACTTAGAAACTCCGAACTCACTGATTGTGGAAAAAGTTTTGAGCATGCTCAATAAATTTGACGAATGGATAACTGAAATTCATCCAGTTGAACAACCACAACGTTTTGGAAACCAAGCATTTCGTACGTGGCATAATAAGTTGCAAGAGGTAGATTATTTTCTTTTTTTACATTCAATATTTTATAAATAAAGTAAAGTGCGAAATTAAAGAAAGAAAATTGGATAAATTGTTATCTTTTTTTTCAGTTGGCATTTGAAGAATTGAAACAAGTATTACCAGAAGAATTACATCGAGCAATTATCGAAATAATTGAGTACTTACTGGAAGGATTTGGAAATCCTACGCGTATTGACTACGGAACTGGACATGAAATGGCATTCATAATGTTTTTGTGCTGTATGTTTAAAATTGGCGCTTTTAAGGCCGAAGACAAAGTTGCAGTGGCACTGAAAATATTTATCAGGTATTTTATCGCTTTTGTAAAAACTATTTATTCTTTAAAGTTCCAATTTAATTAAAATTACATGACAACAAAATATAAGTATTCGCTTCTGAAATATAAATTATTGAGAATATTACAGTGTAATTTTTATGTTTTCTCTTAATAGGTATTTAGAAATAGTACGAAGACTTCAAATAGTTTACAGAATGGAACCAGCTGGAAGCCACGGCGTTTGGAGTTTGGATGACTATCAATTCGTTCCTTTTATTTGGGGCAGTGCTCAATTAATTGGTAAACATTTTATAACACTTCTGTTATTTTCCATCTAATTAAAGTCAAAAGCGAAAAAAGAACGGCGAGATAAATAAGTGTTTCCACAAAGTTACAAAAATATTTTCTCGCAGGTCATCCTCGCATTGAACCTCAACATTTTGTGGATCCTGGAGTAATTGAAACGTACGCAAAATCGTATATGTTCCTTGGGTGCATCGAATTTATTTCTAAGGTAAATATTTTCTTTTACAATAGGTACTCTCATTCAATTTATGTTATATAAATCGAGTTACTCTCTTTTTATTTTCACTTAAAATAAATATCTATTTCATTATTTCTTGCTAGGTAAAAACAGGACCATTTGCAGAACATTCAAATCAACTTTGGAATGTTAGCGCTGTTTCTACGTGGTCAAAAGTGAACAGTGGACTTATTAGAATGTATAAAGCTGAGGTGATTATACAGAAATGTAAAAAAAAACTTGTAAAAACAGGAAGTGGAAAGAATTGAAAAGTTCTATAATTATTTTAAATATTTCAGGCTTATAATTATAGTTTTTAACTTGCAGGTATTATCCAAGTTTCCCGTAATTCAGCACGTACTCTTCGGTTCTCTATTTTCGATGAATGAAGCACCTGAGGGTGCGAGAGTAGGATAAATTGGTCCATCTTAAGTTGGATCATGCCGGATGTGAATCTTTTATTTTTCTACGTTCAAACATTTTGAAATCTTAATTTGTATAAAAGTATTATAATGATGCTCTTAATGATTTAACAATTTTAACACCTGGATTGTTGTTTACTAATGATTTGATATCTATTATATTCGGAAATTCTTGAATTAGGATTAATACCTATTGCGTGGTTTACAAATTTGTTGACATATAATGCTCCTAAGATGCAAGAATCTTAAAAGATTAAGTGTATCTGATTTATTTTCTCTTATAATGTATTCTTTCTTTTTTAGTTAAGAGCTACTGTAAAAAGAATGCCGATAAATATCTATTTAAATATGAAACATATCTCTTTTATTTTGTACCAACTTTTTAAATTAAGTATCTAATTACTATAATTATAGTATAAATTAATATAAATTTTCGAAAGTGAAGTTTCTAAATAAATTTGTACTTTATTTCAGTTTTTAAATTTCGTAAGAAAAATCTACGATTTGCGCATGCGCAGCATCGCGTATCCATGACAACAGGCATTTTTCGTTTTAGACAGATTTATAACTTGTGTTTGAATTTTCCTTTTTTCCTGCTAATTTTTGTGTTAATTTGTTATTTGTTATGTTAAATATCATCAAATTAGTGTTCTTTAGTTTATTATTAGGAAATATCGACAGAACGTTATGTAATAGTGTCGATATAGACGTAAATGGATATATTGTCTATTGTCCCTGCATGGGTAAGTCAATTTATTTTAAGCCCAATTTCAATAAAAAAAAAAACCACAAGGAGATAAGTAAGCGTAATATTATTTATAATAATTTTCAATTTTTTTCAAATACCAATTTTTTAATATTGCATAATTTAGTTTTATCGAAAAGTTAAATTTTAATTTGAAAAACTTGTATTTCAGGTTATGTTTAGCTTTTTATATGTCCCTTTATGCCTTTTTAATTTTCTAGCTCGAAATTGAACAATGCATAATTATATAAGATGAACAATAAGAATGACACATATTAGTAAAACATATATTTTTTAGGACGTTTCGGAAATCAAGCCGATCATTTCCTTGGTGCCTTGGGTTTTGCAAAAGCTTTAAATAGAACTTTAGTTTTACCAGCATGGGTTGAATATCGAACTGGTGAAATTAAATCGGTATGTACTTATAAGGTTTAAAAGTTACATTAATTTTTCAACATTATGAATTAAAAAGAATAAACATAATGAATTATTTTTACATAATAATGTGGTTCAATTGGTAGGAGATTCCTTTATTTCATTTGTTAACATATACCTTCATAATATTTCAGTTGCAAGTGCCATTTGATACCTATTTCAATGTTACTTATCTTAAATCATGCCACAAAGTGATTTTGATGGAGGAGTTTATGAAAGAAATTGCTCCAAATGTATGGCCACCCGATTACAGGATAGGTAGATCTTATTAATTATAATCTACAAGTTTGCCATAACTGCAAAATTGCTAGCGATGTTTTAAATTATTTTTAATGGGAAAAATTTCAGCTTTTTGTTACTCGACGCGAGGCAACACGGAATCCTGCAACCCCAAAGAGGGGAATCCCTTCGGTCCGTTTTGGGACACGTACAATGTCGATTTTGTAGGTTCAGAATTTTATGGACCATTGCATTATGATGTGCATCACACAGATATGACTGAGAAATGGAAGAAGAAATATCCTGTGATTTCCTGGCCGGTTCTTGCATTTACTGGAGCCCCAGCAACTTTTCCAGTTCAACTAGAAAACAAAAATCTTCAAAAATGCCTACAGTGGACCGATTCTATATCTACTAAGGCAAAATCTTTCATAAAAGAAAAACTCCCGGCTGGAGCATTCATAGGGATACATTTGAGAAACGGAATTGACTGGGTAATTATATTTTTCATTTTAAATAAAATATATAGAATTTTAGATTTATAAACATCTAAGTCAAAATTTAAGTATTGTCATTTGAATATTTGTTAATAGGTACGAGCCTGCGAATTTATTTCGAATAGTCCAAATCTTTTCGCTGCGCCTCAATGTTTAGGATATAGAAATGAACATGGAAAAGCAACCCCAGAAATGTGCTTTCCATCTTTTGACTTAATTCTGCGTCATATTAAACGCGTTATTCGCAATGGAAAAGATATAAAATCTATTTTTGTGGCATCCGATAGTAATTATATGATTAATGAACTGAACGCCGCTCTTGCTAGAATGGAGGTAAGGTTGGATTAAAAATTTGTAAAATATAAATATATAAAGTATGTGTAAAAGATCATATTATTCAGTCAAAACAATCGTTGTAGATTCGTGCTTACAGACAAGAAAAAGAAATGTCTCCTCACTTAGATCTGGCAATTCTCGGAAGAGCGAATTACTTCATAGGAAATTGTATTTCTTCCTTTTCCGCCTTTGTCACAAGAGAACGAGAAGTGAAGGGCCTTCCGACATTTTTCTGGGGCTTCCCACCTAACAGAAAAACGTCTTCTACTTCACACGAAGAGTTGTAACTTTCTAGTCTATTATAGAAAGAATTTTTAATTTATTAATACATCACTCACATGACACATCTTTACTACAGAAAAAGGAGCAATGAACATAAATACTCTTTCTGAGATTACTTTTGTACCTTTTATATTTTATGCAAAAGTTTGAATATAACTTTTTCTTATAGAAGCTTCGTAAAAATGTATTAAAACCTACCGACAACCCTTAATAACAGGAAATGGTTGGACGCGACACATGGTTTTTAAATCCTTTTTTTTTTAGTTATTTTTCAGCGATTTTTTTCATATTGCACAAACTTTCTCGTAAAGTATCTGCGAAAGTTTTAGTGGAAGTTTCTGGACAGCCCTTGAATGAAGAACAGGCGAAAAGAATGTCCTTTGGTCGGGGATTGTAACAACATCCATAACCTTCAGGAACAACGGGGCCGTAGCACATGAATGACGCAGTTTTGTAAGGAACCTAAAAATGACCATTATATTGTAAAATTAATTAAACATAAAATCTTTAGACCTTCTCATGGATACATTAAGCAAATATTACCTGACTTGAAGTTAAAGTAAAGTACGTGCTTCTAGTCCATCCAACATCTTTATAAAATTCAGGTAATTCCATTTTTTCACTAATCGCAATCATCTTAAGACCGAAGAATAGTCTGTCGACTCCTTCACCTGTAGCTGCCTAAAATATAATAGTGTAATTAGAAATTAAAAGACGAATTTTAAAACTATTGCCAATTATTTTATTTATTGAAAAAATTACCTCTCCAGCTGTTTGTTTATGAGCATTAATAGCTTTGATTAATGCCTCCTTTTTTTCACTATCGGATCCACAACCTGAACTCATTAATTTTGCAAATGCAACAGATTCTGTACTGGTGGATCTAATACATTCTGTTCTTGCACTGATGAATCTACGAAGTGCTGCAGACTCGTAATGAGCAGGAGGTTTCTTTTGCAATTTATAAAAAGTCACTTGCATTGCAATTTGTATAAAACTATCGGGACTAAGTTTACATTTCTTTATCTCATCGGCTCCAAAATCTTCAAACATGAAGCATTCCATGTCAATATCTTTAGAGAGTCTGTAGAAATTATTTTTATTTTTAAACAAATTATTAAAAAAAAAAAGAAAAACTTGGAAATAAAAATAAATACTTGTCTACTCCGCAGGCTGCTTTTTCAATTGCTTTTTCTAATTTATCATTCAATGTGAATTTCAATTCTTCAGCTTTAGGGAAATCCTCTGCGTCTTCGCATTTTGTTTCTGATTTACTTGCTCTAAGAATGATAGGAAAACATTAAATTTCTCAAAAATTGAACAAATATGTTAAAGAGGGCAAAAGTGTTAAGTATTTCTTACATTTGGTTTAAAACAAAATCGTGAAGAACAGCAACAGGGACACCTTCGCAAGGACTGTGTTCGTATTCCATACCGCAGAACCCATCAGGAGAGACTATATACTTCAAAAATGTTTTACATTAGTTACTATTTAATTTTCTTACCTATCTCCTCTAGGTTATAAGAATTTACCTGCACAGTTTTGTCGTGCCACCTATTTCCAGCATTTGTGCAAGAACTAAACCCAGTCATTGTTTGAACTGCTTTTACAGAGGAATAATTTTTAGCTTTGAATGCATCTTTTGGTAGTTCTTTGTCTAAGCAGAGAATAAATAGGGAAGATTCTAGGTCTTTGAGTATGTTACAATTCGAACCAATCTCTGAAAAGTAAGAGGATTATCCAAAAGATCAATAGTTTTTCATTAATTGCATAAAAAAGAAGCACCACTGAGCATAAAAATTCGACATTTTTACCTTTAAGTAAAGCATGGGATTCTGCCCATGTATCTCTATCATCTCCCGTCAAAATTCCAATTGCTTTTTCAGCAGTGCAAGATCGCTTGGCAATATCTTTAATTGAAGCTTTGAGCTGATTATCCTTTAAAGATTTACCGCAATCATCGATAATATTTAATTTAAAGAACTGCAAAGAAATGGAAGATAATTAATTCTAAATTCATAAAAAAAAATAATCCTGCGGAAATTACTTTTTTTTTAAACTAGACTTACGTGATTATTGCAAATTATTACAATATGCTTTGCATGGTCTGTGTGCAAAAGTTTGTCGACTCCTCGATCAGGTTGACGATGAGTACCAAGAATCATTCCATAGGGTAGCATATCAAGTGGTTCCTTTCGAACCATTTCTTGTTTCATTTTTCCACTAAAATAAATTAAGTTTTTATAAGTAAAAATTATTTAAATAGGTCAACTTATTCAATATTTATTATCTACCTTTTTACCATAGTGTCGTAATTGCAAACCCCTTCAACAAGTCGAGCTGTGAATGTATACATTTCTTCAATTGATTTAAAGTTTTGACGAGGGGCAACAGTTCCTGGACTAGAATGCACGATTACAGGCATTCTGTAGCCCAGATATGCTGCTTGTAACCACCATTCACCCATCTAAGAAATATAGATTTCAAAATTAAATTTCTGCTTTCAAAACTCAAATTTTGAAAATTTACATCTTTTACAATAAATATGGTCATCTTTACCCAGTTTTCAGTCTTCTCGTATCTCTCTTGTAATTTTTTATGTAAAGAAGGTCCGCATCCATCATCATTAATAAAATTTTGTACAACTTTTTCGGTATTGCAATATTCTTCTTCATTTAATAAAGGCTTCAATGACCTAGAAAAAAATACGTGTTATTATAGTACAATTGGTTTATTAATTTTTAATTGAAAATTATTAATGAAAATTGTTTAGTACTTTAAATATTTTTCTGCAGTTTTTTTCAAATCTGGTACTGGTTGTTTTGGAAGTGGCTGCTGATTTAGTTTGAGAGACGTTATGTTTAGTGCATGTTGCATTATTGGAATATTGTTTTTTAGTCCTCTTAGAATCTAAAATAAATTTAACATGTGTTAATTAATAATAAATAAAATATCGTCATTACCTACATTAGTTTTAAATAATTAGTTTTAATTTGAATGAATTGAATTTTCTTTAACAATCTTGAAATTCCAGCTTACCTGTAATTTATTCAAGGATGAGAAAGTAGTAAAAAAACTTTGCATGACTGGTTTTCCTTTGCACTTTAGTCTTAAGTCAATTTCATAGCTAAACGAGAATGAAAAATAAGTACACATACATATAGACAACTTTAATTGTACTGAGTGACATTAAAGATTAAATAAATTGATAAGGGACCATTCATGCAAATATGTATACAATTTCATCAATTCTACAAATTAAATAAAACAATATGGAATCATTGCTATTTAGAGCTGGATTAATATTATATGAATTTTCTATTAATGATTTTAATCTTTAATACGGACTGAAAGATTTACCACAAATCGTTGTTGACAGGTCAGCAATATTAAATCAAATCAGTTTATACATTACACAGTATAGACAGAGAGAGAGAGAGAGAGAAAGAGTGAGAGGGGGGGGGACTTTTTATCAGGATAGCTATAGCTTGATCTGGCTTAATCGATCTTGATGATCAATATATGGTAGGGTCATATCATATCAATATATGGTATAGGGTCATTTCAATTTCACCAAGCATGCGACTTAATAGTAAATTTATAAATAAAAACACCTCTATTTTTCAGGTATCCAGCAAACACTAGTAAATACTAATACACAAAATCGTTATGGTGATATTTCCAATTTCAACAGAAAAATTATTAAAAATCGTAACTTTCAGATAACCTCAAATTTTTTTTAGAAATCGCAGTACGAAACTTTCACTTTTGAAAGTGAAATTTAAGTATACTATTTATAGTCCTTTTCACTGAAAAATTATTACTCAAGTGGTTCAATTTTGTTATTTGTTATTAATAATCTTGGTATTTAAAACATTTATAAAATATGCATTAGTTTTTGAAAGTTGAACAAGAATGAAAAAAAAAAATTACATAAGACAATTATTAACGTTAATATTGAAATAATTTCTACTGTTACAGAAATATCATAGTCTCTATTATGTAGAGTCAAAAATACACATTTTTAAGATTTTTACATTGACAATACTAAAAATGTAAATTTTAACAGAAACTGAAAGAGTTACGTGTCGACGCATGTAAACAAACCATACACTTTTCGATCATCACGCTCTATACATGAGTGCAAAACTCTATCGGGATTTTAAATATTCCTTTATCTATGAAAACTTTACTTTAAAAAAATAGTAGATAAAACCCGTTAAAAGATTTCAAAATTCATACTGTATGCCTCACTTATAAAAATAAGTTTTTAAAGAAATGATGTTCCTTTTAGTAAAAATAAAATGTAAATTCTCGGGAGAATTGGACGAAAATTAAATTTTGAGAATTAAAAAAAAAAAATAATAGAGTATAAAATAGTTTACGATAAAGAAATAAAGTGTGAAAATTATTGTTCTGTTTTCTAATCAGAGAAATGATTTTTCCTCACGAAATAAAATCTAGAAAATAGAATGAGGAATAAGTACGCAAATCTTCCAGTCTTCCAGACACGAATACGAATACTCTGTTTTCCCGACACTCTTAGCTTTACTTGAAACGTCAACTTCAACTTGTTCAGTTTCAGACAAGAGTTGCAGAAGAAGCAGCGACGAACTCTACTCAAACAAAATGGAACCAATTACAAAATTGCTAAATTAGTAGTATTCATTAATTTTTACTATATTTTACCTACAATGATTTACTGACTATTGATTAACAACGAATAGAGAATTATTTAGAAATTATTTTTATTTGAAAAATAGGAAATAAATTATATTACATAAGAGCAGAATTTGTATAGACAAGGAAAGAAGAAAATCGCATTATATATATAACATTATATATATCAAGAAAATGCTTATGAATTTGGATTAGCATTAGGTCCTCGACGACGTCCGTAAGTTTGAACAACGTTCACAAATCTGCGATTGTATTGAATGCGCCTCTTGGCACGGCCGGTCTTCTTCTTGCTTTTTTCTTGTTTCTCCACCTGCAAAACAATTTTTCATTCAATCTCAGTCACAATTTTTAAAACTATATGTTTAAATGGATTTTTACTTTATAGCAAACTCATGAAAAATTAAGTCCAAGACGCCAACTCAATTTCACTTTAGCTTGCGCTTTTTTCTAGCACTGATACTTAACTTCAGATACAAATTACTCAATCTTTAGCTTAGATCTAGCAGTGCTATTTTACAATGAAATTTCAAATTCATGAGTTCGTAAAGTAACTTTAGAATATAATAATGTGCTTTTTCCTTTCATTTCTAGATTTTAGAATAATTCTATTCTATTAAAATTTTTGTTAAAAAAAAAAGATTTGATAAAAAGATTTTCTTACCTTTGGAGTTTGTCCCTTGACTTTACCAGCACGAGCAAGCGAACCATGAACTTTACCTCCAAGAAGTGGGATGTTCATGTCAACCGTACTTGTCGCGAGGTCGCTGACGACAACATCGTCAGCCAAAACAACTCCAGAACAGGATAAACATATTTCTCCTGAACATAAGTTTGCGAGGGCTAAGATCCTTGCCTGTAAAATAAAAAGAACATTTTATCAATAAAAATACATATTCTTTATAATTGAAAAATATGCTTAGAATTGAAGTGATTTCTTTGGCAAAAATTCGATTATTATAATTATAATTCATAATTATTATATTGAAATCATAATCCCTAAATGTTTTATCATAAAATGATGTTACATCGTAACAGTTTTATTTGTAAAATTGTGAAGAGATGTCTTAGTAATGGAATTTGTAATTTTCATCTTCAGGGAAAATCCTTCAAATATTACGGTAAAAGATTAGACTTAGTTACAGAAAGAACAAGTAGGTAAAGTTGAAATTATTCAACTTCAAATATTTCAAGTCTAAAATAATGAACTATGGAAAACAAAAAGAAAAGAACAGATTTATTACTATTAATTTATGAATTTGTCGCAAATCTATGAAAAGATGAAAACTATATTGAATTTTCATCTCCCTGAGACTTGCTTTTTGATTTAGCATTATTGCTCGTGCCGTCGATGGATTATTTACCATCGTCAGATTATCATATAATGCCACTGTGTATATTTTCGGAGCAAAAGCGAACATTTCCTATTTTAATTCACAATAAATATCAAATACAGTCGATATTTGAATTAAGGTGTAGATATATCTACACTGTAAAAAATATTTCTTGTAACTTTACCACTACGTATTGAAATTATACTAAAACTTGTATAATTACTTCCTTCAGAGTAGTGAACTTACTAAAACGAAGAGAAAAAACATCACTTCCAACGTAGTACTTTTACAAGATTTTGTTAATTATTTTTCTGAAAGCAGGTAAATTCACAAAATCTTGTAAAAGTACTACGTTGGAAGTAATGTTTTTTCTCTTCATATTAGTAAGTTTCCTACTCTGAAGGAAGTAATTATACAAGTTTTGGTATAACTACAAAACGTAGTGGCAAAGTTACAAGAAATATTTACACAGAGAAATATTATAATAATATGAAATATTTTTATAGTGTACACCTTAATTTTCTAAACAATATCAATTATCAGAATAAATATTTTTATCATTAGTATTTTTGCCAAAGCGTTTCACTTTTAAGCAAAAGAAAATATGTAATATTTTCCAGAAGGAAGAAAATAAATAACCTTAAAATAAATCGAAATTCAACATACCTTAATCTGTCCAACGGTTTCATCATTTTGACAATCGATGACCCGAGTCTCATCTCCGCGGATATGCAACTGCATGATTGCGTCTTTCTACACAGAAAATTCGATGAAAAATATAATAGAATATAAATATGAAAATGGAGGAACAACTGACAAAATGCTAGCCTCAATGCTCCCACGTTGTGAATCACGTGCAAGCACAAAACCGGAAAAATGTAATTTAGACTACGTTTTTAAGTTATAAACACTTATTTTGTAGGCAGAAACTTTGAATTCTATTTCTTCGCTTTATTTGATGATTTGAAAGAAATACAAGTCAAATTATTGCCACAAATTCTCACCTTTAAATTCCCTTGGTTGCCTCAGGTTTCGACGTAAAAACTGTAACGGCGGAAGTCGAAGACATCTTTAATTAGGTGTACTACCGCTAGAGTCAAGTAGTCGCATAACGCATGTGACGCATACAACAAATAACAGATTATTTATGTTGTATTAATAGCAAAAAAAAATCATTATTAATATTTTACGTCTTAAATATTATAATAATAGGAATAATAGTATTAAAATCATATTGGAAAAAATAAAAATTATGTATGAGAAACGGAAGTACGAAAATATGAGTCAAAACTCAAATCAAAGATATTTCACCAGCAGATGGCACTGTGGTCAAATACAATTTTGGCGCGTTTATTTGAAAGTGCAATGTGTGTAAACGCTTTTATTACGGTTTTTGGAGTTTTATACTAATCATCTTGTTTTATTATAAATAATATAATTATAAAAAATGGAAGTACATACCGGAGCTATTTTTAATTTCAGAGAAGACTTGAAAATAAAGTTTTAGATTAGGGTCATTGTGTCTTTGTCCAAATCAAAGACATTATCTTTGACGACGTGGTCATCAGGGATGGGTAAGTAAAATACTCTAGGTAATTTACCTAGTTTTTTACAGTAAATTACTAGGTATTTTACGTAGCTAGTTTTTTACACCGAGTAAATTACGCGTATACGGGACTTTACGTTTTTGCAGTCCTCCATCCCACTAACAAACATAACCTCTTCAGAACCGTTGAAATGAAAACCTTTCGTGTTTTTAGGGAGTTTGAATGTGTTCAAAAGTTTCAAAATTAAAATGAAAAGAGGCGTTACACCAAAGCATGATAAGTATCATGAGTTAGTTTTTATTGCGAGATTGCGAGAAATATTTATTAACCGTAAATGAAACGAAAATAGACCAAACGTGGACCAAACGCAAAAAAAAAACTATAAAAATTTACGGATTTGAAGTTAGAACAAGATATTAATATTATACATAATTAATTTCAAATATTTAAATAAACCAAAATTCTATTCTACAATTATTTATACATACCTGTGTCCCAAAAGGCGCTTATATCCAACATTTTTTGTATTTTATTGCAAAATAAACATTTCGCTACAACCTTACTATTCTCTTGTAAGCGCTGAAAATTTAATCTATTCCACGGGATATATGGTCCAGAGTATGATTTTATTTTCCCTTGCTTAGTTTTGGAAGACATGCTTAGTTAATTAATTAATTAACAATATTAACTTTGTTGAAAACTGGAACGGAGCTGCAAAAAAGTGAGGTTATATATAGTTCTATAAGCCGCCATCTTGGCACGTAATTTATTAGGTATTTTACCTGTTTTTTACGTAAAATACCTCACTTTGGTAAATTACGTAAAAAACATCGAGTGACGCGTCACTGCACAACCCTGGTGGTCATGGATTATCGACGGCCCTGAGACTGCCCACTGAATTTCTGTTGGAGAAATTCTGCCGTTGACTGAAATTTGAATCGCGCGCCAAATTTTGACCAATGGCAGTATTTCTCTAGCCGATTGCCAATGTGTGTTGCCATTGGTCAAAATTTGGCGCGCGATTCAAATTTCAGCCAACGGCAGAATTTCTCCAACGGAGTCAGTGAGCAGTCTCAGGGCCGTCGATAATCCATGATCGTAGCTAGGGGAAGGCACCAAGGGGAGGATTTTTCCCCCCAAGAAATAAAAAATAAAAAATGATAAAAAATGATAAAAATTAAAACAATTAAATTCTCATAAATTCTCGAAAATTGTAAGGTAATTTATTCTAACGTTACCTTCTCGGTAACGTTACCGAGAACGGGAATATTACTTCGGTAATATTACTCACAAGAACTCTAGGACAGGTTTCCCACCATTTTTCTACGCCGCGAACGTTAGAACAGTGCTGCCAACCTCCAAAGTTATGGTGGTTATGACTCTGCATGCACACCGTGTATTGGCTTTCTGCTAAAGAAATTCTGCCATTGGCTGTAATCTGGCGCGCAATTTAAAATTGAATTAAATTAATTCTATTTTAAATCACGCTCCAAATTTTGACCAATGGTAATATTTCTCTAATGGGAAGTCAACGAGTGCTGCGCGCGCAGGGAGCCAACTTTGGGAGCATTTACGAGATGGGCGTCGTGGTAAATGAGTAACATTTTTCTCTCGCGATGATAAATGATGATATTTCGCCAATCGAATATGGCAATCATCTAGTTTCCAAGTGATTTTTTCCTCAGCGCTAATCGATCAAGCCTAAAATTGTTTATGTGTTCTGTGAGATAAGTCGGAGCGCCAGGACGACTCTGATTCCAATAGGTCTCTACCGTCTTTACTAGTTTATTGTAAGAACACGAAGTAAATAACTCAAATTCTTCATCGATCAAATACGCGACTCGCTAGAACGCATAGCAAAAATGGCTAAAGATTATGACCATTTGTTCAAGTTGCTCATCATAGGTGATAGTGGTAAGATCCTTTTGTTAACTGATAAATCCTAATTATCATCAACAACATAACACGTTCTTTTGTAATGCTCAAAATGTCATTTTATACAATGCAGTTCAATGTTTTTATTCTTTTTAGATCTATTTTATCTGCATCTGATATTTGAACAACAGTGTTTAGTATATTTACATTTAGTACATGCTTTTATAAATTTATAAATTACTAATATCATGTGTTTAATTTGGAAACTGTTGCAAAAAAATTAGCGTGATGCTCGTTCTTTGTAATCTACAAACAGGTTGACCTTTGCTGGTTTAAATCTACAGAAGAGCAAGCTAAGATTTAAGTTAATTAGTTTGTTGTACCATTGATTATTTAATGTGATTTTTTTGTGTTTTAGTAGTTTTAATTTTTCTTTGACAATGTATCTATCCTTTAATTAGATTACACATCAATCCTTTCGGAAATTAGCAGTATATATTATATAAGGTAATTCATTTTTAAGCAATTTAAGTTTATCTTTGGTATAATGTTTTTCCAACATTTAATCTAATTAAAGACATGTTTTAATTTATCTTTCATGCCTTCGAGCGAATCAATTTTTCTTATTTTTCTGTCTGTTTTCTTTTAACCGTTCCATATTTGTTGCGTTAAAAATTGAGTATTTTAATTTAATTGACATTTTTTATTGTCTTCTTTATGATGTTATTTCAAATTCCAATCATCATTTTTATGTGCAGGAAATTCCAATTATAGGAAATTCCAATTACCGGAAATTCTAAATATGGGAAAGACCAAATTTGGTTAAAAAATAAGCTTTATGGAATGCGTGAAAAAGTTGATAGTTCTTAGTAGAATGATAAGAATTATCGCGCTTCCATAAGTGTCCTTCGTACAGGAATAGATCTAAAGTATTCAAGTGACAACTCTTAAGTAAATAAATATTCATTTATTTTTTGGTACATTTGATATTTAAGAATGGATTCTATAGAAAAGTAGTTTTTTAAGAAAATGTGAAAGAACTTTTCGTCAATTCAAATTTTCATAATTAGAAATCTTGAGAAAAGTGTAAATATATAATTGTGTCAATGAAAATAATGTTAACTCTTAATAATAGTTCATTTTATTATATCGTCACCTGCTTCTCTAAAAAAATCTAAAGAATGTTCGAAAGTGTTTCGTACTGAAGCCAATGAGTTAGTGCAGTACACTAATTGAGACCATTATTTCATTGCGATCTAGATCGTTGTAGTTACTCTCTGTAACCCTTCTTCCATTGTAGAGCTAGTTTAAATCTAGTTTAAATTTTCTGGTTAAATTGGGGAAGATAGTGTAATAAATACTTAAAAATTAATTACAAAAATCTGAATATTATTAGTATTATTAGAAAATGATGGAAGATTCAATGATTAAAACTCTTATCTGTCGTGTGATGTAATTATTTTAACTGTGTATTTGACAGTCTTGTGATTAGTCTGTTTTCTAGATCGCTGCTTTAGTTTATTTTTTTAATTGGACGGATTCTATATTGAGATTGAAATTTGTAAAGGAGCATCACTGTAACAGTTTTACTCTATTATTTTTTATGATTTATTACTTTATAGTATACACACTATTATTGTCTTGTGTTTCATATCTTATATTTTGTATAATTAATTTTGGAATGTGAAACTATTTTACTTCAAATGCCTGCAAAATTTTTCAAATAATTTCTAATTATTTTGCTTTACTGTTAAAGGTGTGGGAAAAAGTTCTCTGTTACTACGATTCGCGGACAACACATTTAATGGAAGTTACATTACCACGATAGGTGTGGATTTTAAAATTCGTACAGTAGAAATAGACGGAGAGAGGGTAAAATTACAAATTTGGGACACTGCTGGTCAGGAGCGTTTTCGGACAATAACATCTACTTATTATCGAGGAACGCATGGAGTTATAGTCGTTTACGATGTAACGAGTGGAGATACGTTCGCGAATGTTAAAAGATGGCTACACGAAATTGAATACAATTGTGATGTAGTGAATAGGATTCTAGTTGGAAATAAAAACGACTCACCAAATAACAAAGTTGTCCTCACAGAAGACGCACAACGGTTCGCTAATCAAATGGGAATTCAACTATTCGAAACTTCCGCTAAAGATAATCTCAATGTCGAGGAGGTAATTTGACTATTTTTATTTTTAGATTAGTTAAGATATTAAACTAAATAAAATTATAAATCATAAAAAAGAATTTTTAATTCAAATTTTCATTATCTAATTAAAATATTCTTTTAGATGTTTACAGCGATAACGCGACAAGTATTACGTACAAAGAAAGAAAGGAAGGAACGTCAGGCGATTCAAACTAACGAGACAGTGAATCTGAGAAAAAGCACAAAGCAACATAGAAAGAAATGCTGTTAGCAATATAAATAAGTACTAGGTCTGTCCTTAACTAAATAAAATTGTTTTCCATAATAGTCAGACAGGCGGAGAGTGCGCGTTGTTAATGGAATGGATAGGAGAAAGAATACCCAACGCAGTGTTACAGATCCTTAGGATCTGAGTTCGTACGACGATTCGGATATTTTTTATCGCCGCCTTTCCAAAGATATTAGTAATATGTGCATTTTCAAGACAAACTTCTCAAAGTCTATTACAATTCCATAGCGATCATCGCTTCATCAACGTTTCATCCAGTTGAGAACTAGGATGTTTCGGATCTTTCCTTGTGATGGAAGCGAAACATGAAATTGACGTTTAATACCTCTTTTTTATCAGCACTAGATCTAGATTACGTTAAAATGCTATTTGTAAAATGTTATCGACTGCTTTGAATAAAAACAGGAGTACATTTCCAAGTCGGCTTTTTTATCAGCGATTTCTACTCTCATTGGAACCGAAAGATTCAATATGTAGAAAAAGAAAATTTTATAATATAAAATTATAATACTATTATAATTGTAAAGAACTGAACGCGATACAACGATCCGCACAAATTTGATCAGTGCGCTTTTTTCGCAAACATGATTTGTATCCAAACGATTTTTTAAGCATTAACTTTTTAAGAATAATCTTTTTTAATAAGAATTTGTCTACTTTCCATTTTGAACTGCACGATTGTATTAACATTTTACAAATAGGGTGCTACTTATAATATCCAGAGGTCCAAGTAGGTGTTAGATTATTTCATTAATTAAGATTTTTGAGATTCATTGTCTTCAAGTTTTATAATAACTCTAATCTCTAGATTAGAGTTTTTCAATCGACATTCGGATTTATATTTTGTGGTAGAAATGTTAGGCGCTCATTGAATCGATCGTAACAGGAGAGGCAGGCAGACAAACAGGATTTTTTTGTGGGTCACGTTCATCTATGACAAAAGCTGTCTGTATTAATCTGTGATAATAGTTAAATTCATCTTTACATAATAGTACTACGTTGGCTGCCACTGTAATAATGCTGCGAGTATCTACTGTTGACTCCTGTTAGGAATGCGACTTTGAAGAGCTTCCAAGGTTCAAATGCTTAAAGCAAATTCCGGAATTCTTAGTTTCAATCAAAGGCCTTTTTAAACGCTAAAACCTACGAGGACCATTTTTCATTGGCGAGTTCATCAAATGACTGAAAAATATGGATAATAATAAAAAAAAAAATAACCGAAAATTTTGCCAGTAGTTAAGTACTTCGTATTTAGAGGATATGAATCGTTAATGTAGGAAGACATTTGTAATAGGAAGGAGAGTTTTTAGGAAGCTTCTGAAAGTCGCGTTTCTCGTTTCTATTGTAACAATTAAATTTTTTCGTTTTTAATAAGTTTAACTGTTTAAATCTCCGAAAGGCAATTATGTAACCTCCTACATTTACAAAATGTACATATGCTAGAAGCTCGTCGTGTATCGATAGCCTAAAGTATTTCAACAATCATATCCAAGCTCATTTATTGTTATATGATTATAACAAAGTGTATTATAATAATATTAAGTATTATATATAAATATATATATAAATATATTTACGTTATGAATAAATAGGAATCTGCGTAATTTTCATCGATCTTTATTTATTACAAAGTATGAAACTCAATAGCGCTTTTAGTGTTTAGATGAAATTTTTTTTTCTGTAATGGTAGTGATAAGAGCTTAGGGGATCTTTGAAAACATGAGTATATGCAAAACTTCAATTTTATCCTGACGAAATGATGTGACTTAGGAAATTTGAAAATGTTTTCAAGTTACTATTGAAATATTAATTGTTGCTTGGATTCCAAGTTGCCAATGCGTTGTTTAAATGCAAAGTATATTGATGTAAATGTAATTTTTTCTATATATTGATAATTCTCTCTTTTATTGTCAATATTTTTATTTCTTGATTGAAAGTGATCTTATGATATTTAAATTATCAAGTGTTAAAAATGACATTTTAGACTTATTCTTTTAGATTATTTAAGAAGATAGTTTACAGTTTTTCTGACACACAATGCAGGGTAACTGTTAAAGAACAATTATGTAAGAGCGTTACGCATAACTAATTCGTTTGTATTTTATTGTATACTATTTTGAAAGAAATTAAAGATGTAAATCTGAGATATGAAACTCGTGTCTTTTAATTGTTTTTAATTTTAATGAAATCAAATTTAATTTTGTAATCATTTTTTTTATTCTCGACCTCAAAATGAACATATTATCCACAAAGATCTCGATATTTTACAAATTATGTATTCAGAACCATTTTTTTAAGACAATAATAAACGGCTCTTATTAAAAACTAAAGTACAGAAAGTATTCTTCTATTTTAATTACACAATATCTCCGAAAACTCTAAATAAAATGGCATATATTCTGTTCAATAAGGAATAGTGACATCTGATTAATATATTGAATTATTCTTTTTTTTTTTTTTCGTTCATTAAAAATTAGTTCAGTAGTTTGTTAATCTTCTTGGTATTCGCCCAGTTTTCTCAAGATTGACTTAGTAGCGTGAAGAGCATTAGAGAAAAGGCGAGGCTGTTTTTGTTTGAGCCCCCAGTCTGGTTTTGGATTTGGCATCTCTTCCTTTGTTTTTAAAGTAACCGGTGCGTTTTTGTGCTTTTTTCGAGTTATTGTATCGTAGAGAGAGTTGAGCAACCAAACGGATCGTGAGTCTTGTAAAACTGCCTGTAATTTAAAATATTAGTATTAGAAATGGAATTTTAGCTCATTTTTGTAAAGATTTAAGTGGATATTAGAGAAAATTACCTTGGCATAATCAGAATCTTCTACTAGAACGTACATTAAAGTTGCGAGATGAAGAAATAGCTTCACTTCTTTTTCGACTGTCACAGTCAATAATCTTGCTAGGGTTTCAATGTACTCATCCTGAAGATTACATTAGAAATATTTCCAGTATATGATAAGAGATATAAAAGTATTTATGAAATATTAGAGATTTATATTACCTTTAAGATGAATGGTTTCGTCGGAGGATATTTTGCTAGAGTTACCAATATACTTGTTGCTCGTGTGCAAGCATCAAACCATGGAACAGATCTATTCGCTCTGACTAACGTCATGTAGATTTTGTCGACCAAACCAACTTTGCAGACTGTGAGGCAGCCATTTGGCGACAAACGTGTTATAACGTCTGTAAAAAAAAAGACACAAATTAGCTTTAATTGAAGTATAAAAAATACGAATGTTTATTTAAATATTCAAACTCACCTAAAGAAGAGAGACACATCGACAATCGACCAAGATCATTAGAGAAAAGGAATACATTAATCGCTTCCTGCAATCTATTCGCTAATGTTTGTGCTGGTATCGCTCTTTTTGCAGCTTTTTCAGTTCTTTCCCTCAATTCTGCCATTTTTGCACATTCCGTTTGCCGAACTTTGTATCCTCTCCAAGCAGCTTGAATTCTTGCCGCTGCATTTTCAATCCTTCTCATTTCTCTTCGTTGTTCAGCCTCAATGCTCTTTATTCTTAAAATTTCCATCCACCAATTTTCAATCAAAACTACCGCCATCTTCCTACGAATCAAAAGTTCCTTCAATCTTCTTATTGTTAAAACGGCTCTCCAACAAGCTTGAACCTTCAAAGTTGCCTCCCTCAAATGTTGATATTCCTTTCTGACTTCCTTCGCAATTATATTGCCTCGATATCTCCTCTGTATCCTAACTACAATATCTTTCCTCTTTAGATAATCTTTTCTGCATTTTTTCATTATCAAAACCGATCTCCACCAGTTTTGTATTTTTACTGCAGCCACTTTACGGTGAGCGAATTCTTTACTGTATGCTCTAGCCAAAAGCGTTGCTCGCCATTTGCCCTGGATAAAAAGTACTGTTTTTTTCAAAAGGAAGTATTTCTCCATTTCAATTTTACGAAGTTGATTCGCCCTAAAGCGTTTCTGAATAACTATAGCCGCGGATTTTAGATCCAAGAAGTTCTCTCTCGCTTTTTTTCCTTCAATTTTCGCTCTCCAAATTGATTGAATTATCAGGCAAGCTTCTTTTAACTTCTTGTATTTTCTCACCGCTATTATCATTCTCCATTTTGATTGAAAAACTAATACCAATCGGCGATAATCAACGAATTGTTGCCTGATTACATTTCCAAGTCTCACTTCCCTCCATCGATGTTGAATCACTATAGTTGCTGATTTCAAATTCAAATAATTCATTCTCGTTTTTCTTCCCAACAACTGTGCTTTCCAGAATTCTTGTATCTTCAAAACTGCTTCTCTGGTCTTCTCATATCTTCTCAATTCGACCTTCATCCGCCATTTGGATTGCACTAAAGTAACAACTCTTCTATACTCCACAAATTCTTTTTTTACTTCTATTCCGATTCTTTTTGATCTCCACCTTCGTTGCATCTTAATTGCAGCATCTCGTAATCTTAAATAATTCTTTCTCGTTTTCAAGGTCAGTTGATTTCTTCTTACACGAGCTTGAAGATGCATAGTTAGATTCCTCAATCTAAGGTACTCAGTTCGTGTCTTTATTCCAGAAATTTTATGTCTCCACCAATTTTGAATCTCAATTATGGCCTTTCTTTTCTTCTCGAAAGCTTTTCTCGCTGCGTAGCGTCTCCAATCTTTCTGAATCTTAATAACTCTCTTCCTCATTTCCAAAAATTTGTTTCTCCTCTCTCTAGAAAGTTTCGTTGCTCTCCACTTTGTTTGCAAAACTAGAACAGCTTCCCGAACTTTCATATAAACAGCTTGAGCCTTTCGTTTAGCTAAAGTTGCTCTCCATCTTGCCTGAAGTATCTTCGCTGCTTTCTCTCTTTTCAAGAGGTTTTCATATTTCCTTTTTTGCATCACCATCCTAAACCATGATTGTATCTTCACAGCACTATTTTTCATTTTTAAGAAACTTTCTTGGTTTCTCTGAGACAATTTCTTCCCTCGCCATCTTCTTTGAATATCCACGACTTTGTGTTTCAATTCTACATATTTTTTACGCTCGAGTCTAGCAGTTTTCAGATTTAACCACCAATTTTCAATCTTCCTAACTGAGTTTTTCTGCTTCAAAAACTCTTCTTGAACTGACCTAGAAATCAGAATATTCTCGTACCAAGATTCAATGCTTAATACCGAGGACTTAATCTGCCAATAATCTCTCTTTGTTCTTGTCATTCTCCAGTTTTTTTGGATAACCACAGCTGCATTTTTCTTTCTTAAATACTCGGATTTACAAGCTTTAGACAATTGCAGAGATCTCCACCAAATTTGGATCTTAAAACAACTGTTTTTCGTTATTTTATACTGACGAAGAATTCCCACCGACCTCCACCAAGACTGAATTTTAATAGCAGATCTTCTGCAAACCCTAAGGTGGGAAATTTCTTTTTTACATTCTCTGTATCTTCTCCAGGTTCTCTGAATAACAATCGTGCTTATTCTCTTCTTGAGGTACTCTCTCCTCTCTTCGCCAATCGTCTTCTTTTCAATCCATTTTTTCTCGAAGACTTTGACTGCGTATTTCATCAAGAGGAAATTATTCCGATCTTTTTTCAAAAGCAAAAAACGCTTCCACCATTTCTGAAGTACACGAACCGCGAACAGAACCCGTTCATAAGATTCTTTTTCTTTCTTCATCAACTTCAAAGCCCTCCATCTTCTCTGAACAATCAAAACAGACTGCTTCAATCTGTTAAACTCCTCTCTCTTTGATCTCCCAACAAGTATCGCTCTCCTCCTCTCTTGGATTTTCAAAACTACTTCCCTTAATCTTAGATACTCTGATCTTTCCTTCTCCATTAGTTTCTTGCTTTTCCAAACTCTCTGCACCAGAATCAGAACTTCTCGTTTCCTTCTGAAACTCTCAACAAAAGGTTTCGTCTCTCGAATTCTTCTCCACCATCTTTGAATCTTCATACTCGCTTCTTTAGACTCAAGATATTTACTTCTCTGTCTCATTCCTTCTCTGTAGAATTGCCACTTTTCCTGAATAATTCGGGCAGCTTTGTTTTTGAGCTCTAGATTTTTTTTGTACTCTTCTCTCAGTTGATTCAATTTCTTTGTTGCGGAGTAACATCTCCAGGCTCTTTGAATAACACAAGCTGCATCATTTTTGTGTTTCTTCAGCAAATTTTTCACCCGGACATACCAAAGTTTCGAACGCCACCAATTTTGAACACAAGAAGCTGCCTTTTCAAATCTCGGGGCTTGGAATTTATAGATAATCTGCCAAAGAAGAGATAAAGTCTTTTCTCTATGTCCATCAGCGATACTCTTAGCGTCGATGTCTCCAGTTAAAACGTAACCCGAATCGAGCAAAGCTGTCAGAGCAATATTCACATTGTGCACCTTCTGCAACCTTGAAATCGCAGGAACTCTGCAATGACATGTTAAATTCCTCTTTCCAGTGATTAACTCCATCGCTCTGCAAAGTCTCACTCCGTCTCTCAAATCTGAGCTCATATCCTTAACCGCATAATCAAACTCGTCCAAGTAAGTTTGTTTGTGCATGACGACGTATCCATAAGATCTCAGAACTTTCGTAACATCTCCGATTCCGCTTAGAACTTCTCTCGAGAAGGTCAGAAGAATCGATCGACTATCTTTGTGCAGGGCCTTCTTGTGGAAAAGACAGGGATCATGTCCAATCAATTTGTTCGTCTTCGCATAGTCAAGAAAGTAAACGAGGAGGAGGAACTTCTTAAGCATGAATTTGTGCATGTGTGTGCTGAAGGTCGGTAGCTTCATACCAACGACTGTAGGATGAGAATGCTGTTTTACGATAAACGGATCGGAGAAGAATCTAGCGAGGAGGAATCTGGTTAATCCGATCAAGTCATTGTTTGATTGAAGAGGGATAGTTTCTCCAAAGACGGCTTCCAAGCCAATTCTTAACCAAAGGGGATTGTAGCTGAGGAAGAGTTCTAGAATTTCCTTCTGCAGGCCGATGTCTCGGTGAAGATCTCGATCTTTCCTAACGATGAGGATTCCTTTTTCTATGCAAACAGTTGCCCTCGAGAGGACATTTGACACTTCGGAATTCCGAAACATAGCGCAGGCAGCTTTCCTCAAAGTATTTAATCTTGTATCTGTATGATAACGGGCAGATACAGATTCTTTAGACTCTGCAAGAACGACATCTTCTTTCATTCGACAAGACTGCCAGACCTTTCCAATATCCACGCAGGCGGTGTCCACATCAGTATTTAAATGCTCTGGTGGAGTCATCAAGGCATTAAGCCATTTTTTGAATTCAATTTCCTGGAGGAAGACCCAATGATCGTCGTAGTATAAAGTACTAGAAAGAAAAGGATCCTCGGTAGTAGTGGCAGCAAAAGGATCTGGGTTGCAAAACTTCATGATAAAATCGTTAGGGTCATGAAGCTTCACGCTCGTTTCTTTTTGAGATTTCAAAGACTGGTTTATTTTCTTCCTAGTTATTCCCGCGAGAGAAAGGTTAGCAATTCTCACTGCTGGAATTGAAACGCTGCTGTTTCTGATGGACTTACTGAGCTGTTGTTTCCTTTTTACAGGCTCGTAGTTTTTCATTATTTTTCCATTCTTAGCCGGAGATATTTTCTTTATTTTCTCTACACATCTATCACGTTTAAATGGAGAATTTCTATATTTACGAGCTTTCGGAGGGGAAATTTCTAGATGAAAGCTTTTTGAATTATTGAGTTCAAAGGTCTTCCCTCCATTTGATAAAACCCTATCCTCTTCTTTAAATTCGTGTGCTTTTTCTGTAATTGCTCGTCTCACGGGGAAAATATTCTGGGGTTTAATCCACAAGTCTGCTTCGAGAACTTCTTTGGCAGTACTCGAATCCAAATCTTTGTAAGTCATGTTGAATCTTCTAGGAGTTTCTAGGTTCGAGTAATCCATGGAAAGAAGAGACGAGGAAGCGAATTCCATTTTACGCTGTGGGGCTGGTGTTATCGGGGTTAAGACTTCAAAATTCTGAGCAAGTCGAGTCGGTTTCAGAAAATTTAGGTGTTTCCTACTCGTGGGAGAGCCGGAAATACAAGGTTTTGCTTCGGGTACTGTTTCCCGTTCAAGTTTGTCGCTGATATTAAAGGTGGAATTCGAATTCGCTGTCGAATTCTCGGAATCTAGTACTCTACTGTCCTCGGATTTATTCCCAGTTGAACATCCTCTTGGAGAAAAAACACAGTTTTCATTTGGAGTTATGGGCATTTTAGGAGTAAAATTAATGTTGTCGATTAATAAAGAGAAATCCGAGAGAACTTTTGGCTTAAGTGGTTTACAAGGCGATAGAGAATCATCAAACTCATCTTTCTCTCCCTCGTGTTCATCAATCTTGATCAAACTCTGTCGAAATTTTGGTGTCGTGACATAAGTTTCTCTTCGTAAAGTTTTTTTTTCAACGTGTTCTTCCATTATAAGGAAATTTTCCTCAGTAGAAAAATTATAATCTAGCACTTGAGTCTCGGACAGTGCTTGTCTTGTTCCTGAATTAAACTTCACGGGAGTTAGCATAAAAGTTTCCGAATGAATTGTGGTGGTAACCGTAGAGGTGAATATTTCTTTTTTTTGCTTTTTAGTTGTTAAAAATTCAGCATAATTATCGTGTTTGTTGTTTTTGGCAATGTTTTCTTTATCCGGTTCTTCAAGAAAACAGTCCATCCTTGTTCTTTTACTTCTGGGTTTAACAATCTTTTTATCGGGGCAAGGTTCTTTTTGGGAGGCAAAACTATTTCTGGAGGGATAAGATTGTGTTGAATTGGATGTGGAAATGAATGATTTTCTGACCTTTGATCGAGATTTAAGATTCCTTTTTCCAGGATCTGGAGCATGCATCACAAGAGGGATGTCGTATTTAACTCGACGACTGTCGGTTATTTGAAGAACGTCGCGCCACGAACCCGATTCTTTGGGGGTCCAAATTATTTGTAAAGTGACACTAGTGTTGGCTTCAATGAAAGCATTTGTGAAGCTCACGTCAACATTTCGTTCTTCGGGTGGCATCTTTGTTACAGTTACCTTAAAGAGGCAAAAAATTTTAATTCTTCAAAAAGAAAAATAACATCGATTTGTTCCTTCAACATACAAACTTTTTTTATTCTCATTTTTTATAACTGTTCCCCAGTATTTTTTTTTTTTTTTTTTTTTATTAAACATTAAAATTATTATGATTAATTAAAAATTTTCAGCTTTGGACAAAGGTTTCAAATAATATATATTCTTAAAAAATAATACAAAAATATGATCTGGTACTCACATTTAAAGTGCGATTGCTAGTGTTTTTCACATGTAAAAAACTTTCTGTTGTGGTATTTACAGGAGTTTCCATATTAATTCGAGTTTGCGGTTGAAAAGGAGCAAGAACCAAATCAAAATCTCTATTTGGTTGGACATCCTCAACAGAAGGCTTAGAAGCCTTTTTCTCTTTGGGGGTAACGTTAATCTGTCGAAAAATAAATTAATTCATAACACATTCATAACCAAAAAATCAATAAATATCCACTAACATATCCTAGCAAATTTATTTGGGGGGCGGAAATACTATGACTAAAAGAATTAACTGTAAATAATATAGTCATATTCCTAGTAATTATAATGAATTTTTAAGTATATATATTTTAAAGTTACAAAAAAGAAAAGTGGCTTCATGCAGTGTATCTTACCTGGAAAAACATGATTGATAAGTAATATTACTTTCGTCAATAAAAGGCAAAAACTAAAAGCCGAAACGTGAGTTAAAAATTTAATTAATAAAGTTAGAAAAAATTCTAAATAATTTTTAGACGACCGACGAAATCAGACGAAATCACGACATTCTCAGACCTCAGAGTTCCCTACAAATAACGGTTTTTGACTGTTGACAACAATTGTTTTTGAATTCATAACCTCCGATTGCGTCCCCTATGATGACACAGATGACGTCTATTCAGTCGGTAAAGTAGGAATCTATATATAAAAAGTTATCAAAGGATGGTACACACTCAAGGCAATACAAAATTATTGCGAACACTGAAGTTAGGAAAAAAGCCATCGAGCAGGAGCAGTATAATATAATAAAATATAATATAAATATAATACACTACAAGAACCTTATTTTTTATCTTGTCAGTGATATTTACTATTTGATGGGTTTTCAACTATGTGTAGTTTTTTACATTCTCATCAGAGAATTTATTAGTTTTGTGTAAAATTTGTTTTTAGATACTTTCAGCTTTCAAGAAATTTATCTTATTTCATTTAGGGTAAATATAAAATATTAAGAATAAAGTGAGGATAAAATTTTCAACATGCATACATTATGAAGTGAAAGTGGCTAGAAATCAGACTATAGTCATAAAAAAAAACGATTTAATCAACTCTGCTTAATTATAAGAAAACATGGGTTTACTTCAAGAAAATAGAAACGTGTTTTGACTTATCATAATTTATTTATTTACATGGTAATAAACTAAAATGTAACGAATACAAAATTGAAAAAATATGATGTAGCAGGGTGGTGGTGAAGGGGAAAAATGAAAAAACAAATTCTATATACTTTAGCAAAAGTATCATGTAAGGGAGCCTCTGTTATAATTATAGAGAGCGTGACTGACCAGACAAGAAATACTGGTGAATCGGATTTTTCTATGGGAGATCACGATGCATTTTCCTCTATCTTTTTCAAATCAGGGCGGTGAGGTTTGTAAAATCCGATTAGAGAAGATGACTTTTTTCCCTTGTTCTTGAAATGTTATCCTGCATGCGCTTACTTCATCCGGCTTAGCCTCTTTGCAAAACGTTCTTCATTTCCTGAAGCCCAATTTTCTGAGCGCTTTGAGGTCCACGTCCCCATAATAGTCCTCGCTAAAGAAAATTTTAATTTTCAATCATGTACATTTAAAAAAAAAATTTTTTTTTAATTATGTTTAGAATCATGTTTAGTAATCAACTGCAGGCAAAATCTTTTAATTATTTAGATAATTGCACAGGAAATGCGATAGTACATATTTTTAACTGTAAATTTTATATTTAGAAATCTACTTCTCCAAGTAATGAATTTTTAGCTGGAAATCAGTTCTAATTAATATAAAAACTTCCAAAAAAAAGTAGAAAATTGAAACTGACGACTTTTTTAAAATGATTGGACTTACCTGCAATCTCAGCAATTATTGACCAGGTACACATTGTCAATGAATAAAAAATGTGTACGGTGTTTTTATATTATTTTAATGTTATAAATTGAAAATTTGAAATAAAAAACCACACGTATGTTAAAAGGATAAAAAAAATATAATATTGAATAGATAATTTTCTAGCGAAAAACTGACTAATAAAAATTTATAAGTTTTTGTTTTCTGAGTAGTTGAAAAATTTGTATTTGTTGTGTGCACCAGTCATACAGATTTTTAAAATATTAAAATATTTTGTATTTAATTAAAATTGAATCAAACTGATAAATAATAAATATAAACAGTTTAATTAAATAAAATTAAGTAAAATAAAACTATGAAAAAATTTAAGAATAAACCAGTAGATTTGAATTGTCTGTGTCTTGTCACTCTTTGATACAAGTAATTTTAATCCTTTTCCAAATTAATAATCTTTTAATCAATTTCCTGCCACATAGGAGCTTTTCTCTTGCAAGTTATAATTATTTTCATTATCGTCACTTATTTTGTATTTAAAATTGTCAATCTCTCCTTTAACCTGGAATTCCTTCCAACCTGAAATTTAATGTATCTCAGCTCCTAGGTGCCTTTCTAATAAAAATAAGAATTAAAATCATGAAAGCGTTAAAAGTAGTATTAACAATTCTCACAAAACATGTCGTTATTGGTGCATAATATATATTATATATATATATATTAGATTTCCTGTGAATGTATAGTGAATAAGCATGCAGAGTCCAAGAATCAAATTTAATTTTAAGACAATGTGTATAGTAGTGTATGAGGATGGATGCATTGTGCGGAAGAAATGGAAAATGTCAAGCACACATCGATCGTGTCATTAAAGAGACGAGACGGCAGAGAATTTTTAAGATTTTTTTTATTTTCTTATTTTTTCTCCTTATACTTAAAAAAACAGATGACAGGGGTGAAGTTTCAAATTTTTCGAGGGGTTGGATGTCAGGAAGTCTGATCGAGGCCAAGAGTACGAGGGAAGTTAACGTTTGAAAATTTCCACCCTGTGAGAAATAAACACCTAGCAACGAAAGTGTAGCATAAATTATATGGAGGGTGAAGTTTTAAGGTCTTTTTGATAGAATTGAAGAGGCCTTTGAAATTAGATTCACAAATAATTCAAACTTCAGAAAGTAGAAGTTAAATTTTCAAATATAGTAATTAATTTTGGCCAATTAAATATTGACGTTAAAAAATTTAAATTTGAAAACAAAATCTAATTTCGTGATGTTTGAATTCAAGCCTAAATTCTGAGATCGCCTTATATTCTATCATAGGAGATTTCTATTGTTACAAAACAATTGTCATTAAAAAATCACCCTTCGGATAAGTCAAAAAACTTGGATGCTCATTTCTCTCAGCAGTGTTTTTTAAGAAGGAGGAAAAAGGAAAAATGGGCTTGGCCCAATGGGATCTCGGATGTTGATCTTATTGAAAATGGACCATTAGGAATTAGTTTCTAGATTTCCTTGGTCTTTCTCCTTTTTTCAATTCTTTCTCTCACTCTCTCTCTCTTTCTCTCTCTCTCTCTCTCTCTCTCTCTATTTCTCTCTCTCTCTCTCTTTCGCTCACTCATTTTTTTCTGTTTCTCTGTCTCAAATTCTCTCATTCTTACTCAGCTTCTCACTGACTACTGGTACCACTTTTGGTACAGAGTACTCTTGGCCCTTGGAAGATAGATGATAACTGGAAGTGCCAAAAGAGCGCGTTTTGAAAAAGATTTATTCTTGATTGGATGGTGAGGGCCTCGCGGCAACAGGTGTGGGTCTGGGCTTGCTTTGGGGCTTGCCCGTGTTCCTGGTTTCACCAGAGCCCTGAATTCCAGCAAGCAGCTCGCTCTTCCTGATGCTCTTCAGGTCCAGGTCGCCATAGTAATCCTCACTGTGAAGCAGAACCGAGAAAACCGGGGTCAAGACCAATCGACCATTTTTCGAAGTATTGTTGCGCATCGCTCCTTCAGCACGACCTTTCAGATTTCTTCTTTTTTTCTATTTTGTTTTACATTCATTTTTCTGCTGTACCATTTTTTTTGGAAATTATAACCCACAATGAAGATTGTAACCCACAAAATTAAATGAGAATTTAAGGTGCACACCTCTGTTGCGACGCGGTGAATAAAGGATTTAAAATAAACTGGGAGATGAGACAAAATCGATATTTCGAAGAAAAGACTCAAAATTGCAGTTTTTAAAGCACAACTATCTAATTATAACATTCCTCAATATCATACTAAAATATTGAGTCTTATTAGAACAGATAAGAAGAAAATGAAAGTAGAAAGAAAAGGGAAAGATTCTATATTATTAAATTCGTTTGAATTAATAAAGTAAGAAGAAAGTTGTTGCAATTTAGATTTGCGTTCCAGAAAATAGATCAACTGATGATCTCTGGCCTCGCATTAATACGCATTATTATTTACACACTTAATATTTGACAACATATCATTCTTTTAGTAAAGCTAGACGTAAAAGCTAAATCAAATAGTCATCACAATTATTTTTCTTTTGGAATACTCTATTGAAAATTATTGCATTCATACACGGGGATAAAAATCCATGTGCGCTTGAATAGATGTGTTATAGCCGGAAGATAAAGTTCTCGAACTATAGAAAATAAAATGAACACTTAAGCTGCGAAAGAGAATCACAATTAGATAAAAAGTAACCCACAATTAGTTCATTTTGATTTCATAATTTCACTTTAAAGTACAATTATTTCATGCGAAAAATTTCTCAGCAGATCTTCAGAAGAACTAACTAAATATAACTTGATTTAGACTCCTGATTGTCTTTTCATTCAGGTTACTTTTTTCTAACGATTTCCTTGTACATACGTGTTTTGATTGCGTTAGACACATGGTTAATTCTTCATTCGTTGGTTTGATACAATATTTACCACTAGATTTCGCATTAAGACAGAGATGGGCACACAAGTTAGGTATATAGAAATTGAAAGGCAGAAACGGTTAAGGAGAAATGTTTAGTCAGAAGCTTGAGAAAGTAGACACTTGAGAATCCCAGTTTATCCCATCGTCATGCATTTTCGGTTCTTCAGTCAATGTCATACAAAAATACATTGAAAAAAATAAATAACGTAAAGATAACTCAAAATTTTTTTCCCAGTAACCATCGGTGGTCCCGTGATGAAACTTACAGGAAAAGAAGATATAAATATGCTTTACAAGTTGTGTAAGTTTCATTGTGGGACCACCAGTGGTTCATCATAAAAAAAATATAACTGAATTCTTTTACAAAATTAAAAAGGAACTCACCATCCGGGAACATCTTCAGGATCTTCACATGCTCCACTGCCGTCAGCATCACCAATTTTGAATACGGTACCAATTGGACATCCGTATTCTCGGGCAATACCTTCCAAACAGATGTAGTATTTCCTGCAATCATCAGGATGAGCATGTCTCGAGAAGCTTCCAGATGCTCCACTCACTTCTCCTGCAGCCGGACACGTAAATCCTCCAGCAACCTCTGTGATGATTATTTTCATTAAAAATGAATTATTGTTCGAAATGCCAAGTTTAATTGAAAATTCATGAAAAATAACGGATACCTTCATTTCTGCATTCTGGAACTTGATCAGCCCACATGCAAACTCTAGCTTCCCTGTCGTAAGCTAGACCAGGACTGCACTGATACCTGGAGGCTTCTCCATTCCAGCAATTCCAGAAAACGTCACATTTCTTCTCATCAGCGAAGATACCATAAAGACGAGAACAGTGAGGTGTGGAGATGGCTGGTTCCAATTGTGTCCTTTCTCCACAGTCAACATTGTGCAAGTAGTCGCAATTTTCTGTGAGGAATTTTGCATCAGAGGCATCGAATGCCAAACCGTTACCACAGGTTTTTAGTTCTGCTACATTATTATCACATTTCCAATATTTGTCACACGAAAGGTGATGTGGGTAAAAACCGAAGTCGTCTGGGCATTTGAAACTTTCCTGCGCCCTCGCACCTGAAATAAAAAAACAAAATTAGAAACAAGTCTCTCTATGTTCAGACACCATTATTATGGGAAAGTCAATTGACAAATAATTCGAGGAATTCAAGAATTTTGTAAGATGAGTTTTATATGAATGGTATGTTTCACACATAATAATTTAAAACTCTTTTGCAAAGAGAGACTCTTTGTGAAGATAAATAGGTTCTTTCTTTCACCTGGGAATGACGGCTCAGAAAAAGACATTTTCCCAACGAGCTATGAACATAATTAAGTATCGCTTAAGGCAATTGGAACACTCGTCTCTTCTAAAGGAAACCTCAGATTCTTGATTATAGTTCGACAGTAAAAAAAAAACGAGCGTTTTTTATATGCTCGTTACTTAGTTCAATGGATCGACACGAACATCATCATTAAACCAATGTTCCAATCGAGGAAATTCATAATAAAACTGATCTGTATCGTGTCCCTCGTTTATATCGTTTCTATCGTTCAACTTCTCAATTTTAATTGCAAGAACTAGTTTCGAAAGTGAGAGATGTATGTCTGTATGCTAATTATTTTTCCGCGTTTCACGCATCGATGGACACACACTCTCCTATCACAAACTTTATGATAAATATGAACAAAAATGTATCATTTTTTTTATTTAAGATCATTCCAAGTGTTTGTTGGGATGTGTATTATTCTGCATTATTTATTTTTATACAGATGATATTTTTTAATAGAACAAGTAGTGTAACAAGTTAAATGGTCTAATAACCGCAGTATATGATTTCTGAATAGCTAAACATTTTATGTAAGGGTACAAAGACTTTCGCCAGGCACTTTCACTCGAGGCTCAGCTTGGCTCCATAGCTCAGCATCCCGTTCACTTAACTTCCAACGAGGGCCCATACAAGAACCATTTTGACTTTCATTTTTCTCTGGGCCTAGCCTTCGTTTCACTGAGTCGAAGGATCGAAAAATTAGGTTGTTGCATGGCCCAGAGTTGGCGGCCCTCATCACTTTCCTCCGCCCCTTTTTCTCTTTTTTTATATCCCTTTTTTTTCTACCTATACATCTACCTTGTGACCATCGCAAGTTACATCATGTCAAGGTCCTTTCTTAAATCTGACGTGCATTTAAATTAATTTAATTTATGCAGCGTCATTGATCCTTTCATATTTGAGTTCTCTTAGAAATCTGATTTTTTTTTTACTATTTTTCTCATCAAAAATGAACTTGTTTTGTTTTCATTTTGGATGTTTTTAGATAGGAAGTAAATGTTTTTAGGAAGTACAAAAGTCGGCCAAGGTTAATTTCCTGTAGGCAAGAATCGCGTGTTGAAAATGTAATTAAATGATAAATTTCTCGAAGGTCAACATCGTGCTGTATTTTATGCGAGCTGATCTCTATAAATATAGTAAACTATCACCAAGAGAAAGGATCACGGTTGAATGTCAAGATATTTCTACGACAACCTAAATGTCGCGATGGATGGGCTTAGCGACTCTTGAATTCCAATTAAATCACTTCTCTAGAAGCGAGATGTGCAATTTATTGAAAGATCAATCTTTTAATGATATTCAATCAGTTGCCATTTAAATGAGGAATTTCACGAGTGGATGATCTTTCGCGAACTCGGGAATGAGGAAAATTCTCCTTCCTTATTAATTTTATGATTCTAGGATTTATAATGGCCTTATGATTGAGGAAAAGCATTATTTAATATCTTTCTTTCGGAATAATATAAGAAAACACTCGAGAAAATTTATTCCAAGTCTTCAAACTCAGGGAGGGAAAATTTTTACAATTAATTGGGTCTCCTTTGCACTTCATTTTCGGAAGTTTATTCATTTCATTTCAAAATGAATAAATGATTGTAGATTTGATAGGAGACGTTCAAATTTTCGAAGCGTTAGAATTTCGAAACAGTTTTTTCACAAATTTGTCAGCGGCTGGATTTCCAGCAATCGTTCGAGAAATCAACACGACAGCTGCATTCATTGAATCGAACGGCTCTATTAATTTATAATTTTGCCTTGGGATAATCGAGCTGAACCCACACCATTTTCGTACAATAAATCCAAAGAGAGATAATTCCTCAATGATTCAATCGAAAGGCTTGAGCAATCGACTCGACAGTGCCTTTGTATCTTGAAAAATGAAAGTGCCCCTATCAGGAAAAAGGCAATCTTGCCTAATTCGAACAACATGATGCAGAAATATCAAGTCGTTGATCTTTTGTATCCACTATTCACTCTCCGGCTTCAAATTATTATTAATAATTTATTTATTTCTAAATAAGACTGATGAGACTATATTTTTCAAATTAAACTCTTCTTAAGTTATTCGATAACCACTGATGGTCCCAAGAAGAAACTTATAGAACTTTTAAGACACATTTGCGTCCTCTTTTCCTGTAAGTTTCATCGCGGGACCACCAGAGGTTACTGAGAAAAACTTGTAATTATAATTGATTAAGAAACGTTCATCTTTTATGTTTACGAAGGATGTTTAGGTTTCCGTGTAAAATGTAAGTTTTCAGGATAATGGCATCGTTATTTTGAACTCAGTTATTACCTAGTACTCTGAATTACTATTGTGATAAAAAAAAGTCGAGACAGACGGAGAATATACTCTTAAATGACCAGGAAATGGTGGCAATTTGGATGCAAATTGCTCCTTAAAGAAAGAAGTATATCCGCTATATTTTAACCATGCATAGAAACGTGAAAGCAGTAGACTCGTAAAAACTGCACTGACGAGAATGAAAGTTCTATTTAAATCCTGTTAAATACTTATTTAATGTAACGAATGTCGTGAATTTCTCAGTAGAAGTATGTAAAATAGAGTACGAAAGCTGGATTTACATTTTTCGAGAGTCGATCAGTTCACTGAACTTATAATTAACCGAACTTAGGGAAATAATAATAAAAATAGAACATTTAATACCTTTAGTTCATAAACAAAGATTTTTTTCAAATTAAAATGAAAGAAACAGTTGGAAATTAGCAAATTAATGAATATGGCCTTTTGGGAGGAAGTAGTAAACCCCAGTCGTAGTCAGACACGCAAAAATTGTAGACGACATTCAGACGTAAAACATCCTTTCTGAAAAAATTCTTTTTACTCTTTAATTTATTTCATCAGTTGTTCCTTAATTTGTTATTTAACTTTTGTTTATCATTGTACAAGTAATTAACTATTCTTTATTATCAAATAAATCGTAATCACTTGAACTTGATGAATTGCATGGGCAGAGTTAACGAGTCGCTTTATATAGATAATGAAAAGGTAATGATACTTTTCTCTCTCACTTGCTTCAGAACATTCTCGAACTTTCTGCTGCACTAGAAAAATTTATCAAAAGAACATTCTATGCAATTTTCCTACATTAATTCTTTTTTTATCTGAGATACATCATTTCCAGACTCGAATATATTTTTCACAACAACGAATTTATGGACTATTATTTCTTTTAGGAATAAATAACTGGTATACAGAAAGATTCAGTAAAAGAAACAAATATTGAAAACACCCGGATTTCGGTTCATGATGACCCTTTTTGGTTCGCACTTTAGTTTTTTGCTTTATTTTGAAATTCAAATGAAATTCAAAATTGATAAATTTACTAATTGAAACTAATCTTGCCCCAAAGGATCGTCCAGCCCCACACTTTTCTACCAAACCCTTGATTTTCACTGAATCCTGAATAAGAAATTCACTAAAAAAAACATCGGTTAGTAATTTTTTCACTGAAATCAGCTTCTTCGATTTAATAAGTGAGAGAGAAAGGAATTGAAGAAACGGGAGCAAGTAATATAATCGAGTAACTGGATTTCGCCGAGACGATCACTGGTGTCTACAGATGTAGGTCTGAGTTTCACACGTATGAAGGCATGAATTTTCACACACTTGTACACTTGAGTCGCACTTTTGTTTCGATTTGAAAATCAAAATTCCTGAGAAACTCGAAATTTGAATTTCTGATCGCTGATTGGATTCCTTGGTAAGGATGTATCCTTATGTTTCGCGGGGATGATTTTGAAGTACGTACCGGCGAGAAGGATGGCGGCTAACACGACGTACGTCCTCATGGTAAGATAAAAGTACTATGTGCGTTTAACTGACTAATACCGGCTTAAACCTATGAAAGATATTAAAAAACTTTAACTTGAAAAAAAGAAAGTACTTGATGGACGTTATTATATCCCCTTGCAAGGAGAACTCTGTGTTGTCGCCCTGCCGGTTCTCACCTTTATATAAGTCATTGGTCACGTGTCTGTCCCCTCCAATTCCATCACTTCAAGAAGAGGTACTGTTGTAGGTCTTAGCTCTCTTCTCTCTTCTCGCCAA
Organism: Synergus gifuensis; assembly: GCA_904066015.1. Taxonomy (NCBI): domain Eukaryota; kingdom Metazoa; phylum Arthropoda; class Insecta; order Hymenoptera; family Cynipidae; genus Synergus; species Synergus gifuensis. The sequence goes on from CAJFCO010000168.1 coordinate 295,031, forward strand.
GTCCTCGTCTCTCTTTCGCTCTTGATTTCTCTCTTTCTCTTTTGATTTTTCTCTTTCCCTCTCTAGATTACAAGAGAGGCTTCACTCAAAATGCCATATGCCATCTGAAATCTGAACCGCTCAGCTGAGGTCAACAAGCTTAAAGACCTTTGGGATCCCCCAGATGTAGACTTAAGAGGATTTTTCACGCCCCTTGGTTCCAACTGAAACCGGGTTGCAAAACAAGTTCTGGGTTCTCTGGAGATAGTCTACAACTATGTAAATCCAAGTTTCGGAAGATGCTTGCAAGGGTCTTCAATTCTTTCTTAAATATATCGTAATTTCCACTAGAAGTAAAGATTTCCCTATAGTTTTTCCCAGTCTGGGGCTCTGAAAAAGAAAAATTCTTGGTACCTCTATAGATCGTCTATATTCATCTGACAAAATCATCGAAATCTTAAATATATAGCGTTTAATATACAATTTCATTATAATAATAGCATTTTCACTCTGATGAAATTCCTCGAGAAAATGATAAATTATTCATGGTGTTATAAATTACGTAAAGACCGGAACATTAATCTCAGTTTGTATGTACATAAGAGATGCGATTAAGATCGCAGCGTAATACGCTGTCACAAACTTTAATTAACTCACAATAAAAAGGGTATTCGAATTTTAGAATCAGGTCTCTAAAGTAACTGTGAATCTTATTTCAATGAAACATGCAACATTTCAATCCAGGAGTTGTTTTTTAATTTAAAAAATACTTTTTTTTGAAAATTAAGCGCTTCATATTGACATGAGTGGATTTATGGAAAGCTTACTCATCCTGCCACTTAAAATATTGATGACTCATCTCGTAGAGAAAGGAGGCGTCTCTATATATTAGAAAAAAATCTGCCCGCTTCGCGGGCACATTCTCATCGCGCGCTTCGCGCGCGGCTCGCTTCGCTCGCAAAAATGAGCGCGCCTACGGCGCGCGGGGGGTCGAATATAGTTCGATCGTCGCGCTTTGCGCTCCGATATATATACACGTCGCGCTTCGCGCTCCGTGTTGCGCGCTTCGCGCGCTTGTGCCCTTAGTGAAGCTTGCGCTTTACAGGACGCTTAAAGATATATGTTTTTTTTTAAATTTAATTAAATTACATAATTTATATTTTTATATTTTAATTTATTTTTGTATATTTGTAATTTATATTTTTAAAAATTTAATTAAATTAAATTAAATTACAGCTTTGAATGCAAAATTTAACTAATTTACTTAAGGTTCTATCGACCTTAAGGAGCACATTCTCATCAGGGCACTCGCGCTTCGCGCTCGATATTTGATTTAAAGCTCGCGCTCCGCGCTCGGCTCTGTTTAACAATATTTTTCACGATTAAAACGAAAACTACTCATCCTATTGAAAAATGGCCAAAGGAGAACTTGTAGATCTTTTTAAGGCGAATAATTATGTTTCTTATCATTTTCTCTGCATCTCGCGTTTTTTGGCTCAAAATTTGAATTTTCGATTTTTTAAGGAAATTCAAAAAGTTGTTATGCGGATCCTATAGGGCGTTCAAAAAGAAACATTTTTCATCTTTAGACTTTTTTTCATATCGTGCGTTGTTCGGCTTCTAATTTAAGTTTTCTTTGATTTTTTTGGATTTTCAAAATGTTATAAGTCTTTCAATTTTGTTTTGATCCAAAAAAGTCATTAAGAAAAATTGTTCGACTTTTTGAGTACTACGAACGTGCGTCATTATAATTTCTAGATTAAAAAAAAAAGTGGTTTCAAAATTTTTCAAAATGCTCCCACTTTTTGAATTTTTATCCAAAATGGCTGGCCAACGAACTTGACCTTCATTTTAGGACACTTAAAGAGTATACCAAAGGACAATCCAATCTGTCAATTCTTTCGAAAGTTATCGTGCTCACAAACAAAATATACGGCCACAGACAGACAGACAGACAGACAGACAGACAGACAGACAGACAGACACATTCGTAAAAACATGTTTTTCGGGTTCAGGGGGTCCCAAAACGTGGACATTTGACAAAAACTGGGGGGGGGAAATTTTGCACAAATCTAATACCTTCTCTGATGAGAATGTAAAAATCGTTAAGGTCTATGGACAATTTTGTTCAAAATAAATTAAATCTTTACTTCCAGTAAAAATCACATAAAATCATAGTTATGAGAGCAATTGTATCAATAGAGAAATATCGACACCCCATAAAAGTTATGAGTCATTCTTTTAGTGTCTTTCTATACGTTCTGAAAGTATATAGATCACTTCCTCTTTTAGAAATAACAAAGAGTGGTAATTTCAGAATTTGAAGTAAAAAACAGTGGTCGTTGTATGGCTGATTATTGGCACATTGAGAAGTGGTTTCAGTCTTTCAGTAGCCAGAGAGACTGGAAGAGCTGAAGGCCATCCTGGAGAGTAAAGTGATTCAGCCAAGCCTTACAAACCCAGAAACTATCGTAAAAATAAATATTACTTTTATGTATTATAATTTATTTCTGAGAAAGTCTGCATAAATACAGGTTTTTGAATTTGTGAGAAAGTATTTAAATAAGTATTCTTACTCCAAAACTCTTTCAGATGTATTTCGATATAATTTGGTGCAGAATATAAATGAGGATCCTTAATTATTCTCAGAACCGAAAAAATCGAAGATCCCCTCGATAGACTTCACGAAGAAAGTAATACATTTTTCTTGACTATCGCGAGTCTCAGCAAAATCTTATTCAATTAAACTCCTTTTAAATTCATATTTCCCTAAAAAGATAATTGTTGTTGCGCAAGAGTGTTGACTAACCCGGTTCATAAATAACAAGTGACCGTCATAAATTGTCTGCAGCTTTATAATTAATTTTCCCTTTAAAATAAGTGAGATGATTATTCAATTTTAGAATTTACTGAATCAAGAATTTACTGTGAAAGTAATAATATAATAAAAGATGTGGATAAAATATAATTTTATATATTTAAATAAAAAATAAACTAGCCCTCCAGGAATATTTTGTCGGTCACTACATAGTGGTATGTCGATGAATATTGAATATTCACGATTCAGAGATCATTGATCATGATGCATCGAAAGCAGCTCGAAGGTCGATTTCTTCGACATGCTGTGCGATTGATGCACATAATGGATTATAATACCCATGATAATTACGTGATGCACTAGACCTTAGTTCATTAGTTACATAATCTTAATTTATAAAATATATTAAATTTAACTGGAAAATGGATAAATACATTTAAAATCTCAAGGAAAAAAAGACGAAATTGAAACGTTTCTTTTCTTCGTCTTTTGAGGTTTAAAAACTTGTCTTCAACTTAGCATTAATATTCGGCTATTTTAGTTGCCAGGATAAAATAACAAAAAAAAAAAAGGGTTTAATGCAGTTTCACATTCCAGTGATACCACCCTCTTTATCGCTTTTTATCCAAGGATACATTCTTCCAATAACCTTGTTTTAGGTCTTCCTTTCCCTTTTTCCATTTAAAGATATTTATTCTGTTGAATTTTATCTCAGCTTCTTATTTATAGAATGATTTTTCGCCAGGGAGAGAAAATGGATATACAAATATTAGATTTTTTAATTATTTTCAAGATATGCAAATTTTCTCCAATTATTCCTGCGCTATAAAAATTGGAATTTATAATTTATGTCACTATATAATGCCTGAAGTGCATCACAGATTTTGTCCCTGAATTTTGCAGTCGAGCACACATAAAAACGCGAATTTTATTTGAAGGTCATTTTGTTGGGCTCAAAATGACATTGGATACTGGAACAGAGGGATACATCAAGTCTGGGATTCGAAGGAGACGAGATGAGAGAGCAAGGACGATGCAAATATAAGGCCAGCTAAGTATGTACGTAGAACACGATACTAATAAGTATGTGACGCTTTCAACGACAACGGAACTTTCTCGCTCACTCAATCCAGTTTCTTGAATAATTCGCGAGCAGGTAGACGCGCTAGTTGCGACTCACGGAAGAACCCCATTGAGCCGTGGAAAACGCGTAGGACATGTTTCATATAGTGGTATCCGACGTATCACTAATTATGAAACAAATAAGAATTTTCTTGTTTACTCTACAACAAAAATGCACCTTTACATTAAAAATTTAAAATATGCAATAATTTAGATACAATATATCTATAGAGTACAAAGTCGCTAGTACCACTAACATTAGACACATAATTGTTATAATTATCACATGATATAATCCTTATTATATAATTTGTAACATATAATTCAGTGCACAATTTCCAAGACGTTATTGCCCGTAAAAACGGTAAATCCGAAGTCTTGTAAATTGTAAATAGAGTCACTTATTCGAGACCTTAAGTTTTACCATTTTAAATGGTTCCATTTAATATCTATAAAAGTCCGAAAAAGTTTCATCCACGTAACCCTCCAGGATCACCCTCAAAATCAACCCCTATTCACACAAAAAAATGATTCAAAATCCCCAACTTTCAGACCTAAAATTATATAGTTTCAAATGATTCTATGGAATGTCTTTAATTCTTCAATAAGTTTACATATTGAAGAATTTATTTGCAGTAAAGGATATCGAAACGTTAATTCGTGCAAGTACCGTTCGATGAAAATCACGTATGGTGGTGGAACGTAATTGGTCATGCACGAACTTTGGCATCAATGACACGTCGAGACTTCTTTGCAGGTGTGGCGAAGAAGGATAAGTCTGACCGGATGGCAAAGGAATAAATGCCTTCCGGATAACGGTTTTGTTGCAATCTTAGAGGGCTTGTCACCGTCTCGTTATATTACTTGCCAAGGTTACTAATAAAGGCCCCCTTCTCACTATTACGAATCATTCACCGTTGATATCACAATAAAAGTATGAATATGATTTGAAGATCTTAAAAATAAGTATAAAGCTACCTTGATCCCCTGCAGTCTTTTGCTCTTTTTAAACTGCAAATGTTTCACATCTTGCAAGAATGATAATTAAGATTATTAACAAAGCTAGTCTTTGAGAATTTCGATTTTTGTAAGATCGCAATTTATCAGGGAATTGATGTACAAATTAATGTGTGAACGTTGCAACTCGAGGTTCATGTTCTGAAGACCATATTAAAATAATATGCCAGTTGAGATGAACCTAACTTGGTCTGAAGAATACCAAGTGGTATGGGACAGAAAAGTGAAAGTCATCTCTCTAGTCAATTTCTAACAAAATATAATTTTATTGATGTCTTCAAGGAGGGCGGGACTATTTCGTAAGTCTTGGAAACATAAATTAGATTTTTCCTTCTGCGAAAGTTCAGGAATTTTGAAATCGTTTCTCACTTCTATACAAGAAAGTTCAAAAGAAAAATGACTTCTTTCGTGCCTGCAGGAACTTTTATACGATTTTCTGGAGCTTTCGTGGGATCCAGAAGTATTTTGTAATATCCTGAAGTACATGCTTATAAGTGCAGTTGACTTGGATTGCGGCGTGATTTAACCGCCGGTAGCATCGAGTTGAGGTAACGCCTGGAATATTGCATAATACGACCGGAGAGGCGACGAGGACGATCATAGAAGAGGAAGAATTAAAGGCGAAATACCATGAAAGAAGAGACCAGCTCTGGGCTACACTATACAATCTGGTAGCGCATCTTGCGAGAGTGAAAGTGAAGACTGAAGAGAGACTGAAGAGGCGAAGAGCGAAGACTTGAGCACTAAACAGCTGCTTTGCGTGCCCGATACCGAATCTCGAGCCTACGAAAGGATCCAAAATACTTCATCACGAAAGAAGATTCTAGAACTATCATAATACATCATTCATGATACATGATTTTTGAAATATAGTTAATAATAATTCATGATTCATGATGCATGATTTGTATTACGTATTAAACTATTCTCTATTCTCTTTCATGATTGTTAATTCTTTTCGTACTTTTAATCAGAAAATGAATTTTCGAAAAAGAGAAGAATGTCATTTCATAAGTTTATTGCCAGAGCGAAGCGACTATAAACATACTTTCTCTCGGATTAATTTTATTGGCCAATCAAGTGATATAACAGAATTGAAGTGACACCGTCAAAATTTATATTCAACAGAGTTCATGACATTATTTTGATAAAATTCATAGAGATCGAGTTTATGAAATTATAATGTACTAGCAATATTATACGCACGCTACAGGGTGCCAGAAACGTTGTATTGACAATTAATATTATGCGAAACAAAATTCACAACACCTAGTTTTAATATGGCTTAATGTTTAAGATGTAAATTTGACTTATTTTTGCAGAATAACTATTTCGACTTTTTAATGCTTTTAAACGTATTTCTAAGTTTCAAGGAATTTTAAAGGGATTTCTGGGGATACCAAAAAATGTTTAGAGATTTTAAAAAATTTTAAGGTATTTTTGAAGATTTTAAAAGATTGTATACATTTCAAGAGTTTTCAAAGGACTTTAAAATATTTCTAGGAATATCAAAGAATTTTAAGGAATTTCAAAACTATTTAAAGAGTTTTCTAATTTAAATAAGCATCACAGCAATTTTATGCAATGGAGGAACGAAAGAACAAAAGGAATTAGTAAGATTATTATATGTAATAATTACTTCGATTATATTATTATTAGGAAGATGAAAAATATAATGAATAAAATTCTTCAAGATATTAAAGGTGGTTATCCATTTCTATCATTTAAACAGAAAGAAATACATTCATCCTTGGTAAAAGTTCAGAGAACCTTAGAACGATTGCCATTATTTTCTTGCGAAGCGGAATTCTGAATTGTAATGCAATTGCTTCTGTCCTGTGCTGGCCTTGCGTTGTAGTATAAGAAGTTAATGAGAAGTAGACATTCAAGTAGAAAAACCATTGGTAAAGGCATAGCAAGGAGGTGGCGGAGGATGAGGTTGATGACACCTCGCTAGACGTTTCATCGACGTTTTGTCGGTTGATGTATATAAGCACTCAAGTCGTGAATACTAAATAGTTTTCTATCCTTTCATCCTTTTGCAATGAAGGGGCAGTTTGTAACTATTCCTTCACGTACTTACAGTCGCACAATCTATTCATGGAATTGTCTCCTCCGATGTTTCATATCAGATTCAATGGAGATCGGAAACCAATTCAGAGGCACAATAAGCGAAGAGAAACTTGAGATCTTTGTCAATTTCACACCTTCTTTTAAAACAAAAGTAATTATGAATATATTCTTTTATAACGAGAGAAGAACCTACGGTTGAATTCAGACATTTTTACGAAAAAAAGTATGTAGTAGATCTGCTAAAGGAAAGAGACTAAATTAACGAGAGAATATAAAAGAAAGGGAGAGTATTTTGGTTTTAATGAGAATTCAAATTTAAGTGACTTGAGATAAAATCTCAATGTTCTAACGAACTTTTCTTCGGATATGAGTGTCCCTGCTATTAATTTCTTCTCTTTTTATCAAATGAATTCTTATCTATGACGAAGCTATTTTACGAGAGGCAAAGACTAAGAGATCGCGTTTCTGGGAGAATGGATGGTAGCCTCGACCTTTCCATCTATAGTGGAAACGTTCTCATTCTTTTTATCTTTCACCATGCCTGAATCTCACACGATATTTAAAATCAGATCAAATGATCCGATTAGGCATTCAGAATCTTAAAAAAGGGAAAAGGGCGTGGCGAAAGGGGTGTGTTTAAAGGAAAAAGGGACCTTTTCAATGATGGAAAAATATGTTTAGGGAAAAATGGACATCTTTCATGTCATGTTCTATATAATTCCGAGCTTTTTTCTCCTTTCAATAAAATCAGATAGAATTCAAGCGGAGGGCATTGACTCTATAAAATTACTCATTCTATTGCAAGAGAGAATGCACAAGCGATTAATAAATTTACTTGTTGCTGATTGATTCTATCAGAAGGTGATCGAAGAAGTAAAGTGTCTGCACGTTTGAAGATTTTCAGGGGGAGATAATCAAATGAGCACCTTATGGAGTGAAGAGAAATACTCCTGCATATTTATACAGAAAGAAAGGTTTAATTCATTTTTTGTATTTTTTCCTGTGATGTTTTCTCTTTAAGTGAAGCCTTTGAAGCCTTCAAAGTACGGATATTTGTGATATCTATTCGTTTCTATTTATTTAACATTTCCAGTAGAAAGTATGAGATCGCGTCACTAGGCGCTGTTCGACATACAAAGTGGTAGCAAGTTAGCAATTTAGAATTTACATTGGGAATCCCTCTCTGTCACTCTTTGCTTATCCTTTCCTTTTTAAATTTCTGCAGCCTCTATCTACCTTTCTTATTGAATCCGGCTTTTACTGCATGAGACATTTCGCATTTCTGCGCGCAATGACTTCTAAGTGTCGCCCAGTTTTCGGTTTCGATAGTCGTTTTTCTTTGATGTCTGGGTCCGTAATCCAGGGCCGTATGAAATGAAAGACATATTCAGAACGGAACGGAATTTTCTTGGATCTAGGAATACCTTTCCGCGTCATTAATTTCCTCCTACAATGTTTCAATATTTCAGTATCTAATGATAATAAAATGCTAATTGAAACTAGGCTAATGAAATTAGAATGTGCGAAAGACTCAATAATTACAAGCACGAGGTAATTTCCAGTAATTAGGATTCCGATATGAACTGACTGAATCTGAGACAAAATTAATGAACTTCTTAATGAATCAATTATTCTGAGTTCTGAGCATCGTATAATTTCTCGATGATTATCTAAATAACCTACTTTATTCCTAAATGAAAAAAATATAATATACGTACATATAGAGAAACGTGAACCTTTGGTATGTGATTATATCTTCAATTTTACATAACCATGATCGAACATAATGATGCAATCGACATTTGATGATTTATTTTAAAGATTTGTGCCACTTATTTATTAACCAATCAGGTTCAGAGACCTCGAAATAAATTTGCAAATCTGGGATGAATTGAAGTCAGGACGAAGATCGATCCTTGATCTATAACATTTTAATCTGTAATGAGAAGAGGTGCACTTTAGCAACACGTCGTAATATTAATATACTTTTTTATCATGTAATTAAAGATTAAATTTAAAGTCGGGTTTTGCGAGTAAAGAGTGAAAGTAATCGATGTCATGCTGAAATAAAATCCTAAAATACCAGATTATGCGGAGTCCAGTCCAGTTTGACTTGTCCTTTTCACCTCCCACGTGCAAGAGAAATGCACAGCTCATTTAAATGCATGTTTGTTGAGTGCTAGCTAATCAGAACATTTAATAACAAAGTTGAATTCTAATTTTTATTTTGAGATTTGATAGGAAGTAAATCTCTAACGTTAAAATACGTTAGATATTGTAAAAAACGTTATTAGTGTAAATATTGTATACATAATTATATCATCAATTAATACAAAAAGCAAAGAAATGTTTCACTTAAACTCATTGTCTGTATAGAGAATTAAATATTCTTGAAAATTAAAAATTTCTCATTTCTTTCTTCACAAGTATGACCGATCAGTGCGTGAGTATTTTAAGTAGGCGAGGGACGTGCCCAGCGTTGGTGTATTACATCGTTTATTTAATTCTGCATATATGCAGACATTGACGCGGTTGCACTTTACAAAGAACGCCGTGGCGAATCCATAATTTTCCGCCGCTCTCTTATTGTTAGCCTGACTTTCCTATATTCAATACCAATTTGATTAATATATAACTAATCTTCCGAAGGTACTTTGTTTTCAATTAATTAGACACCATACACGACATATTATATATCCTCTAATTCGCTCCGAATACATTCAATTCAGATGCTTTAACAATTTAACATTTAAAGAAACGATCAAAGTTCATCTAACTTGCTAATGTTATTGCATGTCGTGTAATAGAGGCAAATAGAGGTTATAGATTTTAATGCGTTGACTTTCCCCCGAGAAATTCGATACTTTCTCGTATTTACTCGTATTTACTCGTATTTACTGGTATTTACTAAGGAAGGCTGGCCCAGATGTCAGCTGGATATTACCCAAGTATTGTTGTAATATATTGTTTTCCTTCATTTTTTATTCGACAAATTTTCAAATAATTCTTTTAATTTTTCATGTGATTCTTTGAGATATCAAAAGAAAAATGTTCTAGAGGCTTCGTAAAAGGTAAAAAATGACGTAATATATTTGGGCTATTTCTAAAAATTTTATGATTGCCTTTTAATAATTATATGGATGAAGGAAAAGGATGAGATTTATGAACCGGAATGCGACATCAGCATCCAAGGAGAACCACTTTGGTACTGCACCCTAGGTATTCGCGTTCTCGCACGTCTATTCGACACGAACTGTGCGCGTGCACTCCCACGTGTACACATGAATTTAATATATTTAGCGTACAGTACACATCATCTACTTTACAAATTTGCTGATCAAATTCGTATTAATGTTGCACGAATTGTTGCCGATTCAAGTATTAATGAACTGTCTATATCACTACTTTCCACTCGATTTCAGTGTGGAATTTGAGCGTATTTATGAAAAACATCGGTTGACCTACTGACGAATCTTCAAAGATCAAAGACGCCTCGGATCAGATTGATACAGAAAGTAACAATTTGTGAACGATGATGATGACAGACAGTGATGACTTGAACTGTACATGTCTTGATGATTATTATTAATATATGCGATAAGTACCGTTGGAACTTGTAAACAGAGTCAGGATATCTTTAGATATCAATTATTGCTTTTCTTCCGTGAGAGAGTTCTTGGCTTGTAGTGAATTAATATAGACAGAAGTAGTTATCGAGTTGCTCAATATTCAATGCATATTTACCTAGATCACTAAGATCACCTCATCTATCGCGAGCATTGACATCGTGTCGATTGACATTTATTGCTCGATGGTCTTTAACAGTTGCTATTACTCTGCTGTGCAATACCTTCGTTCAAAGACCTAAAACACACATTATAAGCAAAAGTCTATTGCATCATAGTCAACAGGTCGAAGAACTGATTATACTTACGTACACGAACTTATTATGTTTATGCATAAGAACCTTACGTTTGTGAATATAAAAACATATTATGAGAATACACATGTGGCATAGTTTGTAAGAAAATAATTGGATGATAGATAAAAAAATAAATAATAGTAAATCACACTGTATCATTTTATTTTTGAGTGCAAGGATCATGCATTGCTACCTGTATATGATATTATAGTTTAACCATAATCTCGAAATTTCCTTTTCGATAATTTTCACATTCGAAAATTACAGGAATAGTCTCGTAATCCAATTAATTCCGCTATCCCAATCAATTACGTCGACTTGCACAACCTTTCGATATTAACTGATAATAATCAGTCATTTTAACTACTTGTTGGTATACTTTTGTTAAATAATACCAATTTTTCCTGCTTCTTCATATTTCCGCAATTGAGTATATAAATAAGTCTGTCAGCGTAATCTAATATTATTGTATAACAATACGACTGATATTTTCAAGTTCTCGTATTCCTTGTACTCTTCAGGAATGAAATATGTGGATCCTAATTTGAATTTTTTCGAGAAATCTTCAGCCAACCGAAAATCGACATTTACCTGACATTTGGCGATGCTGCAAATGTTGCGTGCAGTTAATAAGAGTTCTCGGGCCTTCTGACAGTAGGAGCATTGCTATTTATCTCGCCGCCTCAAACTGAAAGTCAAGGAATTTCTCTCTCTCACTCTCGATATTTTCTCGCCAGGGTCCTTATGGCGCGAAATCCATTTAAGTAATTATAAGTTCTGCTTCCTGCCACCGACATCAGGCTTGCAGTAGAATTTTTTCCAAAGTCTTAATATACCTTTCTTTCAGGATTGCACAGTAAGTCATCGTCGAAGCGGATAATTTATACAATTTACGTTTTTTTATACTTTTCATCACACATCCCTAGATCAAATATATGTTACATATGTAGGTCAACCGATTCGCTTTGGTTCCAGTAATGATACTCTGATATTTGGAATTGTTTGCTTGAAGTTGTCCAAACAAGTTATATGTCTCTATTTATAATATTACCTGGTGCATCAAACCTGGAGGCTGGAGGATACATTACAAACTTATGCAAGCTGGGCTCATGCGTACCTACCCGTCGCATAACACACTCGCGTTGGCATTCGCTTTAAGGTTAAACTCCTGTGACATTTTGGATGACTTTCACCCAACGTCGACCGCGGCAGAGCTGCTTTCTTCGTTGTTTTCTTTTCGATTTTAACCGACACACGAGCGAGCAGGGCGCGGTCACCGCACTTATTGCATTTATCAGAGTACACGCTCGTTTATACAAATAACTTATGCTACTTCTACAATACAGCTAATAAGCGTAATTATTAGTCTTGGATGCTACAATGCGATTGACCGTGACACAAATGCACTTTGCAATCATTTTTCTGGGGCGAAAATTAAGCTCCACCGTCGGTAGAGCTTAATTTTTAATTTTTATGCACTGGGTGCAATTTTAATTTGTAGATAAAGAATGAGTAACAGGTGCTATCAAGTATGTTGAGAACTAAACTATTAATTTATGAAATAGAGATTCCTCACATCAATAGTAAAAGTCTTTCCAATAGTCCATTAGACACGAAACTCGTACCTTATTAAGATATACTTGACGCAACATCGTTGCGGCCTTTCATCACTTACTATATCTACAACGTAGAAGAATTCTGAACCGGAAGTGGAACTTCTGTTCATAAATCACTGAATAATTTTTGTATACATTTATCTCACAACAAACTACAGCTGTCATAAGTGTAAAAATTTGTATTGTAGCCCTCCCGCTTATTTGCATCAACCTACACTTTTTGCACAAATCTGTAAATACTTTACATGAGTGAAATTACCATGAAATGCCGTTATCCACCTTTATTGAAGAAAACAGGAATATTAAACAACAATGAATCATTTCATCACTGTTTCTCAACGATATTTTGTATTTCTCAATATATTGCATAATAATCGTTGTACAATAGACAATTTTTCCTATTAATAATTTTTTGATTGGAGTAAATGCTTCTTTCTCTACGGGCTTCAATAGTTAAGCGAATTTAATTGATTCGAAAGTCATTGACCTATAGCTTTATGAGACTGTTATATATGTAATTATCTGTGTCAATTCGCTAATTTATGCAGGATGTTGAAAATTCGTTACACTTTTTTTTTTTTGCAAGAGAGTTGGTTGAAGTTTATGGATCAAGGCCGATTGAAATGGCCTTTAATTTTTTTATATTCTCTATTAAAAGATAAATTCACTCGCAATTTAAACTCATTTCGATTTCTTTACTTTTTACAATCTCGTCAGAAAAGATATTGATGTTTTAATTTTATGTTTTTGCATTTTTTTGAACAAAATTGTACAAACATATAAAATAGGAGATTTTCAGTTCAAAAGAGAAGTTTTGTTAAAATATGAATTACGCACTTTGACGTAATGCGAAAACGTCGTACAGACCATTTCACTTGCGGTTATGACAATTTTATGTCGATTATTTTATTTCAGAAATTGCATAATGAAAATCCCTGTTCAACCTGAATGAAATTTCCTGGTGTGTTCGAACTCGTTTTCTAAATCCTATAAAGCTTGTTCCCAAGAAATATCCACGTTTTTATGATAACATATGAACTTATTCTCACGTAGGGACTGACAAGTAGAACGTGTATTACCTTAAAGTGAACTATAACTCTTATATTTTTGAAAAGTAGTGTGAGATAAATGATCTTGTTATTGTATCTTGTTATTGTCTCGCATGGAGCAAATTAACCTTTTATCAATATACCTCTAGACCTGTTATTCAAACTTACATAAATTCATAAGGAAATTACCTTATATGCGAAAAATGTATATCAAATTTCATCCGTATATCAGTTCATTTTGAAGGAAATATGTCAGATCTATAACATATTTCCTTCAAAATTGAAAAATTAGACCTTGTAACCTCTCGAGTGGCCACAAGATCCAATTTTACAATTTCCCGCCATTTCTCTGAATTTAAGACTTCCGTGGGCAAAAATCTATTAAAAATGCGAATAAGTTTTTAATAATTCACTAAAATTTCCTAATAAAATTTAAATGCTATTTATATTTGTTTCTAAATCTCGTAATATCACATTAAATCTATTGAAATCACTTGAAACTATACGGAATCTTTTCAAAATTATAAGAACCTCTTGAAACCCTTTAAAAAAATCTCTAAATTTCTAGAAACATTTTGAAATTTCTTAAAATTTCATGACAACTTTCGAAATTCCTTAACATTTCACGACAACCTTTGAAATCTCTTACATTTTTTTTTAATTTCATGAAATTCTTTGAAATTTCTTAATATTCCTTAAAATCTATTAAAGATCTCCTGATTTTTTTAAAATTTCTAAAAATTTCATGAACTCTTTTAAAAATCAAAAAAATCTCTTCAATTCTTTGAAAATTCCATGACAAATTTTAAAATCCCTTAAAATCACATGAAATTCATCTTAAAATTCCTGCAAGCATCTTAAAATCCTTTAAAATTTAACTAGAAACTTCAAAATCACTAAAAATACTTGAAAATCTCTCAAAATGCCCAAAAACCTCTTAAAATTTCACGAAATCTTTTAAAAATTATAAAAATCTCTTGTAATCTTTAGAAATCCTTAAAATCTCACAAATAATCAAGAAATTCTTTAAAATACTTCGGAATTCTTGGAGATCTTAAAGTAGAAATCTAGATAATGTTTAATCCTCTCAATCTTGCCTGAATGTCTTCATAAACATGGAGCCAATAATCAATTAAATTGATCACAGTTATTACACTAATCCCCGTCTGAAGTTTCAGAAAAAATTGTCGAGGCTTAAACGAGTATTTTCTTCAGCTTTATTTTTCGGGGGCATACTTTAAGGCACGTCGTATTTTAGTACCTATTCCGTAAGGACCTTCTTTATTTACCAAATCTCTTGTATTATACCCTCATCGTTCACGGTATCTTTCCCATTAGTTCGGATATAGGGGTGGGTATACGATGGGGAAAACCAGGTATTTAAAGGCGGATTCACTGTGTTAAAAATTACGGGCCTCGTCTTGAAAAATCGTTAACGCGTTCCAAGAAGTCGAGAATGATCCCTCGAAGCTGGGGACAAGGGGCCTCAGGGCCGTGGACTTCGTTTTTTTCCTTAAACCGGATTTTCAAGCCACGTGTGTTCCACGACTGTTGCTGCGCTGCCTCGGCTTTAGTTTCCTCAGATATCCAGAGTTACAAAACCTCCGGCAAGGTGACCTGGTTTTGAAAAAGTAGATCGCAATGCTACCCTCTGCTTAGAGTGAATCCTATCTGTGGGATTTATGATGAACTAGACCTCCTGATTAATATTACATATTATGATTTAATCCATCGCAGATCAAACACAAAAGCCACTGTAAAAAAAATACGTTCATGGTAAATAAAATTTTATAACTGTATATAAGTAATTCAATTACATAATTTAATTATAATTACTTGATATCACTATAACACACTCTTTCAATTTCACGTTTCGATATTAATCAATGAAAATATTTGATTGATAAATGTGACACATATTGCTCTTCAAGACACTGATTGCTGATCCAACTTTCCAGGTTCTTCTGTTGCCAAACGATCAATGGAACATTGCATATTATAGCATTACATAAAGTGACAGCGACTCTTTGATATGTCAGCAATAAAGAGACAAATTTATCTCCATCCATTTCTTTCCGGAGCTATAATTTATCTCTGTATCGTAAAGTGAGCAGGCTTTTGTACTCTGAAAAGGTGTTTCACCTTAGCTGTCATTTTTTCTTTACATCTTCACAGATGTATTGAAAATTTCGAGCATAGTAATGGTACTTGTGTAATTATATTGTATTTAATGAAAATGCAGAAAAGTCAAATGAAATAATTCGCTCGGGGTTTCAAAAATCTGAACTTTATTGGACCGCTTCGTCTGGCTCAATGCAGTCCGTCACTACTGACACCTGTTTTCTCTATGCGCTCTCTAAGTCTGAATGAGCAATAAGCATACTACTGATTCGTTTGTCTAAATGTTTAAGGATTCCATAAAATACTGACAATGACACAGGCCCTGGGCAGTTTTCCTGATCAGGGCCACATACCGTAAAAGTAAAGTCAAGCCGGATATTCTTTCCGTAAAATTCCATTATCTTTTTTCTGTTTAAAGCGCAAATAAAGCATCAAAGACTCCGCCGTGTTGTGAAGAAAAGGGCCTGGAAATGTCTACTTCGTGGGCGACGTGAAGACTGAAGAGTCCTTCTCTTTTTATCTCTTTCATTGTTCTTTTGATATTCGTGGAAGAGTTATTCGTTAGGGCATGTCCTCGCATATATTTACCTATACTGTACGTACAATATTGTACAATGTACATGCGTGTGAAGTGCGTCACGTAGTAGAAATGCAGTTATAAACGTCCCACACACGACATGTGAGTGAGACAGGAACCCACGGGAATTTATTCATTGAACAATGACTTTTCTATGAGCATGTGAGTCGTGTATGATGTCTAAATGTCTAAATGTCTGAATGTATGAATGTACTGTAAGGCATTGCACGAATCTACGGTCATCTGTCTAGCTATAATACATAACTAGCCTCGTGGCAAGATACGCACAGTAGCCAACGACTTATGTCTTTGCAGGTGACGATAAAAATTTAAAAGCCTTCCGCCCGGATTATTATGCGCAATAGGTTATCTAAAACCATTTTTTCTGTTACGTACGTAATTCTTGTGAAGGAATTTTTCGAATTATTCCTGAGCTTCGGGTTCGAAATGTTCCCGTTTCAACTTTTCCTTTCATCCGGAATACGTCTTTCATTCAAATATACATAATATATATAAAATATTTTAAATAAAAATGACATACTTATACGTCTGTCTAAATCTGAATCCGTGAAAATATAATTTTTTTACATATGAATAAATATTGCTTTCATATATTTGATCTGGTTGCTAGCCTTAAATTAGATCGTCTTGAAATAAATAATGAATAAGAAGAAATTAGAAAATCGGTCCACCGTAACAATGAAAACAAACGATCTTAACTTTTTCTGATCACTATTTCACGGTCGAGCACGAGCTCTTTCACATTACGTCTTAGAATCAATTGGAAATTCTTCACAGATGAAAGTACCGGATAACGCCTATCATCAAACGAAAGTAAAATGCAACATTCAAAACATGAATTTTCTTTCCAATGCGTGGGACTCATGATTATTATTATATCTCTAATTTATGTAATGAAATAGATTTTTGAAAAATTCAATATTCTAATTTGCAACCACCTTCAACCGATATGCTTTCTTATTTTTGGGAAAGAAAAATGATATGTACTCTCTAAATTCGGGTTAGTGAAATTTTATTGGGAATCAGTAACGTACTTTTGGCACTAATTTATTAGTAACCTCTTACTTAATCAGATTTAGAGAGTAAGTTTAATCAAAAGTTAAAATTACTGGGAGTCGAAAGAACTTTCCACGTTCCTGATGGAGACCAAGAATAGTGTATCAAAGCGATATCACTTTCCCGGCTTTCTTGAAGTGACCACGCCCGATTCCGATAGTTTTGTACGTAAATCACGATCGAATAAATTCGATCGAAGGAGAAAAACTCGACTTATCTCTTATTCATAGATGCTATGAATTATTTAAATTTAAATATGTAAGGCATAGTGTATATTGAACGACCTTGTGAGACTAGTATTAGCATACTCTCTAAATTTGAATCACTGAAAATTTTTACATATCATTTAATGCGACTCAGTTTCTAGCTATTGAATAATCAGTGAAGGCAGCTGATTCTTCAGTTAAATGATTGCTTTTGAATTAATTTCGAGAAAAAATGAAGGAAGCCGGTCTCCATTCTTAAACCGGAAGATCCGGTGGATCGACTTAAGAACTTTCCATGTTACGCAGACTTTTTTATTAGCAAACTGATTCCAAACTGAATATTTCTCCATTCGAAACATTGTATTGTTATTTTTTACTAGTAACGATTTCGTTTAAAATTGTTTCATTTTCAAGGCTTCAACAATTTTACTGCGAAATTTTAAAAATATTATATAACTTACATTTATATAGGATAATTAAAAAGGCTTTCTAAGGGAAAAGGAAAAAAATTCCGACTGTGGTTTATTGAAGGTACAGACAGACGATTCCGTCTCTGGCGAAAGTTAAGTATCAAGTGTTACGAAAATTTGTCTGAGTCGACGAACACATTTCAGATAATTGGTCAAGTCTGTGATAATGTTTTATTTTAACGACACATTTCTGGAAAAAGAAATTCTTTCTACAAAATGTCCGATTTTGGAAACTATTAAGTATAACTTGGATAAAACAGTGATCAATTATCAGTGCGAGATTTTCATTAGTAAAATATCCAATACTTGTATAAAATTATTTCATAAAGTAGATAGTGCAAAGTATTAGTAATTTACTATATGGATATAAAAACATTCAAATATATCAATCCGAGTATCAAATAGAAACAAACTGTATTTTACGTTATTTTTGTAAACCTTTTCATCTAAATATTTTTTATTTTTAAATTATGACAGTAATTTTAACTTTACGTTCAAAAGATCTCAAAATCTGAGATTTGAAATTTAGTCTGGACGGTGTTGCTGTCTGGCGGAAAGGCTTTCAAGTTTAAAACTGATATTAACGAATACTGTTTTATCCAAAGGATTAAATATTTCTGTGCTAATATTAAAAAAAATATATATATTAAGGGCATGTGGTAATTACCATAAAAGCAAATGTAGTTTGGCAAAGTTTATGTTTGCAATATTAAATGGAGGAAAAATGCTTAATGTTAGTGAAAAATATTTATTATTGCAAACGTAAAGTTGGCGAAACTAAAGCTCTCATGGTAAGTAACATATGCCCCTAAAGTCATGTGGTAATTTACTATAATTTACCATACAAGAAAATTAATTTATACTAAATTTACGTTAGTAATAATAAATATTTTTCGCTAAAACTAGCTAAGTTTTTATGAAATGGAGGATAGATAGCCTAATTTCGATAAAAAATATTTTTTATTACGAACATAAACTTAAGTAAATTGAATTTGCTCATATGATAATTATAACACGTGACCTTATAATGTTTTTTTAAAAATTTTAAGATTCCACATATGGTGAAAAATTAATTTTATTTTTCGATAAAATTTGTTTTTTTGATTAATAGAATAAGTCCTAATTATTCAATTATTATCAATAGTAATTTTCAATTGAAATAAATGATTGGAATGTAAAATCTGGTTATAATAAAATTAAGGATAGGACAGGAAAAATATGAATAAAATATTTAGATATAAAAATTGATTTATTTAAGCTCGTAGTGCAAGTCATATTAACTAATGGTCTCTTCAATCAGCTGAAATAAAAAATCAATTAATTATTCAGAGTAAGAAAACAGGCTATAAATTGATTAAAATTACAAAATTAGAAAGTACATATAGTTTAATTATTATAATACTTGTATTAATATTGACTAGGTGAATTCTAATTTAAATAAACTTACCATTTGGCAACAGAGAAAGGTTTACAGGAATCGGATGGCTTATCATAAGTATCTCCTGTAGGACATTGAACAAGTTCTGGTCTTTCATTTCTACAAACGATTACATTGGAACAGGAGTCATTTAACCTATGGATGAGACCAGATTTGCAAGGAACTTTTGTAAACTCTACTGGAATGGAATTCAGAACTTGGTCCCAAGGGTTTGCTATCGTAAGAGCCTCTAATTCGTCACTTAATGTACTCGCCTAAAAAAGAAAATTATATTAGAAAAAAATATAATAACAACGGTTGTGAAACTAATTTTCAATTTTATACTTTACTTGTTCTAAACTTTCTCTATCGATTTCTAATTGTGAGGCTGTCGGTCGTTGATGCCAAGGATCAGGTTGAGCCCTCGAATTAGTCGGAAAGGGTTGAGGGGCTGGCTGATAGGGTGGTTGTACTGGCCCTATTGGTGGTTCCCAAGGATTTGATCCACCCGAGGGTGGAATTGGAAAAGTTGGCTCAGTACTATCTGGGGGTGGAGGCGGTGGGGGAGGAGTCGCTGCGCCCTTGCAATCTACTTTGTAGGGGTAATCACAAACTCCAAGTTCCTGAAAATTTCAAATTAAATCAGAATCTGTTTTCATTATATTTACCGCACTTAATTCGATTTTGAATTTCACTTACATTCTTCCTCCCCCCTAAAAGCGTTACGTAATATATGAACGACCTCTTCATTTGAAATTAAATTAAATGAAAGTAAATTCAAGTAAGCATGAACAAAACTATTCTAGTTGTACTTTCAGCTTCAAAAATTATAATATGTAGTTAATTTCCATATGGAAACCCCCATGAGATGCAAATCAGGTCCACACCTCATTTGCAAAATATTTTTGTTAATGTTATCATAAAGAGGCGAATAACGTCTCTTTTTCGAGGTCCTAAGGTGAATAGACTTTATAAGGTAAAAAGACAAATTTATAAATTGAGATTCTGGAAGAGGGTTAAGGAAACGGATTCTCACGTCATTGTAGACCAGTTCCGACGGACAGTTGAACTTGATCGGACTCCCGTCGAGACACACGTAGAATTCTGAGCAGTTAGTCGAGCTTCTGTAACGTCCATTCAAGTCTGGGCAGCGTCTCGATCCAGTCGGTAATGACGGTTCTGCAAAAAGAAGAAAAAATTAAAAAGAAAAAGGAAAAAGGCGTCGAATATTTTCATATAACGACTATCCTGAACCAAGAAAAATTATGCACCCCTGGCAATTTCCATTGATTGAGGCGATCATCCATCAGCCTGGAATGAAGCTAGAGTGTATAATTTTAAGAATCCTTCTCTGAACGTTTATACGAATTTTGTGTACTTTTATTAAGGATAATTGCTACGAACTTGTAGATTAGTATCGATAATGGTACATTCTTGCTGAGGATATTATCTTCAATTATCCGGGTATCAAGTTTATTTTCATCCAAGGATGTTTAAACTTTATGAGGTGCAGCGTACTATATATGGTTACTTCGATGATAAAGAACTACATAAATATCATTTTATTCCAATAGCCATAGATTTAAAACTAATTATATCCAAGGAAAATAATGCATTTAAGTAATAGTAATTAAAAGGATAAATATCAATACTTCTAATTAAGTTTTTTATAGAAATTAAAGACTCTTTCTATTTTCAATGGAAGAGAGTATCATATATTATACAATTGTACAAATAACGAATTTAAATAGAAATTTAAGTAGCTGTTAGAGAATAAAATAAAAATTATCAAGTACTTCCACGAAGTCGTTCAGTTTAAGGTCAATAAAGAAATAACTTGCAATTCCTTTCAGCATTTCAAAACTATTAAACTTTACATGAAATTTGAATTCAAGACGCTGTGCGAGAGATTTATCGGTCCCGCGCAATGCTCTAAGATATCCAATCTCAATCGTTCTTTTTCCAATCACGTTCTTCATTGACGAATAATTTTTGTTCACGTTGAACCCTGTCATCACTTCATTCAAAATCATCACACGACCCCTAAATGCGTACTACAATCCAATGCAAAATATCACTAAGATATCAGGGATCTTCGTCCTTCAAGTATGATTTCCTTTCCTCAGAAGTCTACTTATTTCTTTAAAAAAAAGTTTAACTTTTACTTTCCTCTCCGAAGGATCAAGTGTAAGGAGATAATTACACGTTCATCCTTACTCAGTTACCATGCTGATCCTATCAATCAATCAACTATAATTTTCTCTTTTACACCTCATCGCTCCTTCTAAGTAAATTAACATCTTAATTATTATGCGAAAGGATATGTTAATTTTCATGCGAGTACATAAGTACCGCGAAGCGCATTCACTGCATTAAAATGATCGTGTTCGCACTGCGGGTGTTTCTGATATTACAGACCGTAATGCAGCTATCGCGAGTCAAACCCATAAATCACTTTCGCGAGTCTTCGTGAGATAATAATCGCAACCTTTAGATGATTTAACTTTAAATTGGATACTTACTTGGTGTGGCTCCAGGTCGATTGCCACATTTAACGTTATCTGGGAAGTCACAGTAGCTCTTATATTCATTAAAGAGCAACCCATTAGGACACTTCTCTTCTATAACGGTTTCATCCCAACAGTTTAGATAATGGGCACAACTTTTCGGACTTGGAAATTGGCCTCTTGGTGAAGGGCACGTATTTGGCCTTGGCGGAGGCCGCGTTGGATTAATTGGAGTTGGAATCCCACTACCCGGTGATCCTGGCTGTCCTGGAGTTCCGGGGGTTCCTGGAGAACCAGGCCACCCACCCCCTTGACCACCTACGATATTATAAGCATATTATAAGATATTCAATTTCTTAAATTTACTATTCTATATCTATTTTTCTTACCACCCGGTTGTCCTGGCTGTCCTGGAGTTCCGGGGCTTCCGGGAGAACCAGGCCATCCACTTCCTTGACCACCTACAATATTATATGTTTATTATTAGTGTGGAGGATTTAATTTTTAAAATCTGCTTTTGAATATCTATTTCATTACCTCCCGGTTGTCCTGGCTGTCCTGGAGTTCCGGGGCTTCCGGGAGAACCAGGCCATCCACCTCCTTGACCACCTACAATAGTATATGTTTATTATTATTGTGAAGGATTTACTTTTTAAAATCTGCTTCTGAATATCTATTTTATTACCTCCTGGTTGTCCTGGTTGTCCTGGAGTTCCCGGGGATCCTGGAGAACCAGGCCATCCGCTTCCTTGACCACCTACAATTGTATATGTTTATTATTGTTGTGGAGGATTTAATTTTTAAACTATGCTTTTCAATATTTATTTTTCTTACCTCCTGGCTGTCCTGGTTGTCCCGGAGTGCCAGGGGATCCTGGGGATCCTGGAGAGCCAGGCCATCCACCTCCTGGACTACCTATGACATTATATATTAATTTTATGAAATAAATACATTTTTAATATTTACTGTTCAATATCTATTCTTCTTACTACCTGGCTGTCCTGGATGTCCTGGAGTTCCAGGGCTTCCTGGAGAACTAGGCCATCCACCTCCTTGACCACCTGTAATAATATAATCTTATTAATATCACGGGACATTAATGTTTAAAAATCTACTTTTTAAAATCTACTTTTCTTACCTCCTGGCTGTCCTGGTTGTCCTGGAGTTCCTGGAGAACCAGGCCAACCACCTCCTTGACCACCTACAATATTATTATTATATTATTGTAATTATTTTTATGGAAAATTCAATATTTAAAATCAACTATTTATTATCTATTTTTTACCTCCGGGTTGTCCTGGCTGTCCTGGAGTTCCGGGGGTTCCTGGTGAACCAGGCCATCCGCCTCCTTGACCACCTGTTTTATTATCATATATTAATATTACGGGGTATTCAATTTTTAATATTTAGATTTCAATATAAATTTTTCTTACCTCCCGGTTGTCCTGGCTGTCCTGGAGTACCGGGGGTTCCTGGAGAACCAGGCCAACCACCCCCTTGACCATCTGCAATATTATTATTATATTATCATAATTATTTTAATGGAAAATTCAATATTTAAAATCAACTATTCATTATCCATTTTTTACCTCCGGGTTGCCCTGGCTGTTCTGGAGTTCCGGGGGTGCCTGGTGAACCAGGCCATCCACCTCCTGGACTACCTATAATATTACAGATTAATATTATGGGATATTAAAATGTTAGAGTCCACTTTCAATATTTATTATTCTTACCGCCTGGCTGTCCTGGAGTTCCGGGGGTTCCTGGAGAACCAGGCCAACCACCGCCTTGACCACCTATAATCATATTATAGGCATATTAATATTATAGGGTATTCAGTTATTAAAATTTACTTTAAATATTTAGTATTCTTACCTCCTGGCTGTCCTGGTTGTCCTGGAGTCCCAGGGGTTCCTGGAGAACCAGGCCATCCACCACCTGGACTTCCTACAATATTTTATATTAATATTATATCTAAAACTTTTAGTATTTAATTTTCGATATATATTTTTCATACCTCCTGGCTGTCCCGGTTGTCCTGGAGTTCCGGGGGATCCTGGAGAACCAGGCCATCCCCCTCCTGGACTACCTATGATATTACAGATTAATATTATGGGATATTAAAATGTTAGAGTCCACTTTCAATTTTTATTATTCTTACCGCCTGGCTGTCCTGGAGTTCCGGGGGTTCCTGGAGAACCAGGCCAACCACCGCCTTGACCACCTATAATCATATTATAGGCATATTAATATTATAGGGTATTCAGTTATTAAAATTTACTTTAAATATTTAGTATTCTTACCTCCTGGCTGTCCTGGTTGTCCTGGTTGTCCTGGAGTCCCAGGGGTTCCTGGAGAACCAGGCCATCCACCACCTGGACTTCCTACAATATTTTATATTAATATTATATCTAAAACTTTCAGTATTCAATTTTCGATATATATTTTTCATACCTCCTGGCTGTCCCGGTTGTCCTGGAGTTCCGGGGGATCCTGGAGAACCAGGCCATCCCCCTCCTGGACTACCTATGATATTATATATTAATATTATGGGATATTAAAGTCTCAAAATTTACTTTTCGATATCTGTTTTTCTTACCTCCCGGTTGTCCTGGCTGTCCTGGAGTTCCAGGAGATCCTGGAGAACCAGGCCATCCACCTCCTTGACCACCTGTAATATTATATGTATATTAATATTTTAGAGCGTTAATTTCTTTAATTTACTACGCAATATGCATTTTTTTTACCTCCTGGCTGTCCCGGTTGTCCTGGAGTTCCCGGGGATCCTGGGGAACCAGGCCATCCACCTCCTTGACCACCTACAATAGTATATGTTTATTATTATTGTGGAAGATTTATTTTTTAAAATCTGCATTTGAATATCTATTTTATTACCTCCCGGCTGTCCTGGCTGCCCTGGAGTTCCGGGAGATCCTGGGGAACCGGGCCATCCACCACCTGGACTTCCTACAATATTTTTAATGAATATTACGATGTCTTAAATTCTTAATATCCTCTTTTCAATATATATTTCTTTTACCTCCTGGCTGTCCTGGCTGTCCTGGAGTTCCGGGAGATCCTGGAGAACCAGGCCATCCGCCTCCTGGACTACCTATAATATTATATATTAGTTTTATGGGATATTAAAGTCTCAAAATCTACTTTTCGCGATCTGCTTTTCTTACCTCCCGGTTGTCCTGGCTGACCTGGAGTTCCAGGGGATCCTGGAGAACCAGGCCATCCACTTCCTTGACCACCTACAATATTATATGTTTATTATTAATGTGGAGGATTTAATTTTTAAAATCTGCTTTTGAATATCTATTTCATTACCTCCCGGTTGTCCTGGCTGTCCTGGAGTTCCAGGGCTTCCTGGAGAACCAGGCCATCCACCTCCTTGACCACCTGTAATATTATATGTATATAATATGTAATATTATATGTAATATTGTAGAGAGTTAATTTTTTTAATTTACTACGCAATATGCATTTTTTTACCTCCTGGCTGTCCTGGTTGTCCTGGAGTTCCGGGGCTTCCCGGAGAACCAGGCCATCCGCCTCCTTGACCACCTGCATTATTGTTATATATTAATATTATGGGGTATTCAATTTTTAATATTTAGATTTCAATATAAATTTTTCTTACCTCCCGGTTGTCCAGGCTGTCCAGGAGTTCCGGGGGTACCTGGAGAACCAGGCCAACCACCTCCTTGACTACCTACAATATTATTCGTATATTATTATTATTATTATTATTATTATTATTATTATTATTATTATTATCATTATGGAAAATTCTATATTTAAAATCGACTATTCATTATCTATTTTTTACCTCCGGGTTGTCCTGGTAGTCCTGGACTTCCAGGGGATCCTGGAGAACCAGGGGATCCTGGGGAACCAGGGGATCCTGGGGAACCAGGCCATCCGCCTCCTGGACTGCCTATAATATTATACATATATTAATATAATGCAGCTAGAAATTGTTAATACCTGCATTTAAATATCAATTTTCTTACCTCCAGGCTGTCCCGGCTGTCCTGGTTGTCCTGGAAATCCAGGGGATCCTGGAGAACCGGGCCATCCCCCTGGACTAACTGGCCATCCGCCTCCCGGGTGATGCCCAGGTGGTTTTCCATGATGTCCAGGTCGATGGGGATGTGATGGTCGTGTTGGTCTTGTTGGTCGAGTTGGTCGTCCGGGTTGAGTTGGTCCTCCAGGTTGTATTGGTCCTCCAGGTTGTATTGGGCCTCCGGGTTGTGTTGGACCTCCGGGTTGTGTTGGTCCATCAGGTTGTGTTGGTCCACCAGGTTGTGTTGGTCCACCAGGTTGTGTTGGTCCTCCAGGTTGTGCTGGACCCACAGGAGGGGGATTAGGTGAATCGGGATTTCCTCCAGATCCTGGAAATGATGGAGAGCCAGGTCCTCCCGGCGATCCCGATCCTGGTGGTGCAGGTAGTCCCGGATAGAATTGTCTCGGCTTTATTGAATTTTCTGGTGTAGAAATTTCCACTGCGTTCGTTGAACTCTGGAATGGATTCCGACGTGGGCTTACTTTCTGTATATCTACTTTATCCCATAGCTTATCCAAATCTGGAATCAAAACAAGCTGATGTCAATGTAGATTCACCTGAGATAGGCATCTTATAACGAAGCCGAATTAAATAACGGGCACCTAATGTTTGCAATATGCAGAAGTGGAATTCTCATTAAGAGTAGAGTTTCGGTTAAGAGTCATTAAATATATGGATCTGATCATGTTAACGATTTATTAATATCCTTCTTTTACTCCGAGAAGATTTATGTGATGGTATAATTTCACTTACCTGTATGCTAATCACGTGTGACAAACGAACGTGTTGAGTATCAAAGAAGACGTTAATAATAATAATGGTTTACATTTTTAGAGGCCTTTTTGCAAGTATTCAAGCCGTGTTCTGAGATAAAAAAGTATTTTTAGTTTGGTCTTTCTGAGTAATTCTTTTATCTAAATGGACATTTGCCAAGATTTTATTAAAAAATTTTAGATAAGCTTTCAAAGATAAAAAGTCAGTATTTAATATTAAAATACAAAAAAAAAAAATTTCTAATATTTTAGTAAACAGTAAAAATTATTTACTCCTTCTAAAAGCACTTATTCCTCAATCATGTATTAATGAAAGCGACCTTGCATTATAAATCATGTATCTTAAGACTTTAACTCATTAAGGAGACCCTCCAACATAAAAGATAAGGGGTTTCAAGATATAAAACGATCCAAGTTGTGAGAATAAAATTTAAAGTATCATCCAACGATTTTTTAAGTTATTTGTAATTTTTTTGCTTTGAGATACATTTAAATCATCAGCGATCCATAAATTGAAATAAATTAATCGAAGAAATCGAATAAATATAGAAAAGACTCTTTTTTATAAACCTATAGGCAACCAATTAACTTTAAATTATGTTCCATTGAAATGCAAATATACAAATACATTTTAAGGATCGTTTTACTTCTTTTGCCTCTGGTTGTTGAATTTAGTATTTTCAATTCAAGAAGGTCATTACTAACTCAATACAAAATCTATTACTGTTGTTCAGTATCGCTATTCATTTATTAATGAAGTCACATTAAGCGTATATCACTCCTTGCTAGTAGAATTTATTAGCCTGAAAGGAATGCACGCGAGCGGAACGTTAAGGGAGGTCTGGGGTACTCAGTGACATAAGAAATAAGTTTTATAAGATCAAAATAGCTTTCAATAATAATTTTCGAATTATAACTTTTTTTATTGAATTTTTCACTTATTACTATTAAGTTTAATACTTGCATTTTATTAGCCTATTATTAATTTTAAAAATAACTTAAACTTATGACTATCTTTTAGATAAAAATCTTGTGCTGCTCTTCCGTTTTATAGTCTGATAATTAATATTTTTCTAACAATCAACATGGGGAAGAATGCCGTAAAGTCTGAGTTTCAGTCCACCTAATGAAGACGCCTTAACCGCATCGTAAATCACGTCTGCACTCTACACTTTGCGGTTTGTAATTTACTAATGAATGCAGGTAAGATAAACGATAACAGAAGTTCGAGATACCACATGAGTAGCCTAATAAGTGTGCATAATAGTGAACTTATTTTTAGTAGTAGTTATCAAGACAGAAGGATTTGAAAATTTTCCTTTTTCACGAAAGGGAGGAGACTTTCTTCATAGGTAAATTGAAGAATTCGTATTGAAGTGTAACCTTGGACCTTGATTTATATATTACTGAATAGCCTGCACTGTATCTCATGTCAGCCTTTTAAGGCTCGTAACTCATTGATGAATGCACGAAACACGCAAGATCAACTAAATGTACCGACTGACAAGTGCATTTCCGATTTTTTTGGTACCAACCAAACTTCAAAAACTGAAGATTGAAAAAACATTGTCATAAAATGGGTACAAGTATTTTCTAACTGAAACTATTCACTTCACAATTTCTACTATAAAATTTTCAAATATAAGGGCTGAAATTATTTGAATTTTAGGACCAGAAATTTGCAGTTGTTCTATTTAACACTTTTATCCTAATAAAATAACAGAAGTTTTTTTTCTGAACCACTTTCTCATTAACCTAGAATATGTTTTATAAAAACTACTTTTTTCCCAGAGAATCAATTATCACTCCGCGAAATTTATTTCTGAGGGTCTGAATATAGATTAAAATATGAATTATAATCCTGGCGTTAGAATCGTTGGTTTAACACTTGAATTAAAAGAGAATGAATCTATAATTCCCGGGGGTGGTTTTCGAGTCACGAGCACTCACCTTCGGGTTGATTGGACAAATCGAGTTGCCGTACGCGATTCACAACCCTGGTTCGTCTATCGGTGGCAGAACCAAGGGCAAAACACGCCAACAACACCACAAGGATCTTCATCGTTAAGATTTCGCCCCTCGGAGGGCAACGCGCGGATTGAAAGTCACGATCGCGAAGTATCGGGAGTTCCTCGAGCACGAATTGCAAGGAAGACGAATCTTGTCCTGAGTTCGTGTCCTGATGCTGGATGGGCTGGACCACGGCCGTCCGAGGGCTTACATAGGGCAACCCCCACCATCAACATACAGAGAACCGCAGGACCCCAATTACACGGGCGCAGGATCTGAGACTCTTGCGCAAGAAGTGCGCGCTTTGCGATCGCGATATATTACAGTGAACTTGGTTCTCCAATGTTCTCCAAAACCCCGCCTGCTTGAAGTCGGAGGCTTCGGGCCGAATTTATAGGTACGAGAGGAAACACTCGGAGTCTAATCGTCGTACTGGATGTTTCGAGCTTCGAGTTGATTTGCAACCAGGGATGCCTGGTTGGGGACGAGACGAGCGAATGAACGCCACTGAACTTGAACCTGAGATGTGACCATGATCAGGTCGTTTGTCAACTTGATTAAAAGCAGTAAATTATAAACTACTCTTTATTCTAAGCATGTTCTTATTCTTATCCTGTGAGGTGTTAATTTCATACCTACATAATTAATCAGGCGGCAGGCACAGGGGTGAAATGCAAATTTAGAAGAGAAGGAATGTGAGATTTCAATTACATTCGAGTAACATATTTTTCAGATCGAAATGAAATTGTATGCATCAACATTTTCAAAAAATTTCGCTGAAGAATTAACAAAAGCTTTGAAACGCCCGAAATATTTTCTTGACGCATTTCCTGTGAGTGCGAAAAAATGACAGGATAAAAATCACAGGAATTCCTGTAGTTTTTTTCCTGGCGTATATGTTTTCGTAAGAGTTGTTTTATAATTAGCCTTTTTTTCCTCAATTGAAGTCTCATCCCGTTCTGCGAGGGGTTTGGTATTTTACGAGGTCTTACACTTTTAATAAAAGAAGTTAAGGATCTGCATTTTTAGCAGAAATTATTGCTTTTCGTATTTCATGCCTGCAATACACGACCACCTACGCATCTGATAAAGATTTTTTTGGGCACTTATATCTATAATACGAGCATGTTAAAGTATTTGCAAAAATAAAATTATTTACAGGATTCGAGATATTTTTGAAAATTTCATTATTTGAGTTTAAAAATTGAATTAAGAAATGGAAATATATGGTATATAAGATTAAATTAAGAAGATGAATAAATATCCTAATTAATGTGGGTATATACTTATATGACTACAGTACATAGAGGCCATGTAATGTTATCAATATCACCACAAAACGACTAGTTAGATTTCGCATTAAAGGAAGCTTTGTTGCCTTGAATTTATTTTTATGGTTTGCAAATTTTTTACTATTGCCTTCGCTTATTTTCTCTTCCCGTGTTGGTTTTCGATTTTTGTTTTAAAAGAATTGTAATAAGAAAATCTATTTTTATCAAGACTTGCAATAATTCTAACTTATACATAATATCGTGCCAGAGTAATCCTTAGCAAAACATAAGCAGAACAAATTAGTTATAGAAATTTTCCTTGACGGTCAGAGTGGTTGAAAGTCAAGGAATGGAAAACTGTTTTAGAATTCTTTTCTGAAAAGTACTTAAGCTTTCAAAAAAACGTTAATGAAATATTTTGAAAACTTTGTTATTCTATCCAGAAATAGATGATAGTCAAGGAAAATTTAGATAAGTGCAAAACGATCAAAAAGTAAGAAATAAACAGAATAAAAACCTATCCCTATTATCTTCGCTCAAATTAGCTGGCATTTTATATCCAGCGCTGCATATAATCCTAATCTTAGGTGATTACCCTAGTTATACCGAATGACGAACATATATAGTGTTATTTGCATATCTATCAAACAAGTTTGAGAATTTCCGATTAAAACTCGTTTCGCTCATTCAGCTTGATAATCTTTCAGAATTAAATTAAAAAGACTTAAAAGGTCCAGAAGATTGAAGCCTGAACGTATTTCTGTACTTTTACATCATTTTTTTGACACTTATAAGACTAATATATCTTTAATTCATTAAGTATTTCAAAACAAAAAAGGAAGAAAATTATCAGAGGATATTTTTAAATATTTTTAAAGAAGTTATCACAAGATGCTCGGGATGCTAAAGAAATTTAATCTCTCCGTACTTCAAGGGGGTGAGTAGTAAGTTGAGAACATTGACAGCCGGTGCCATCCCCCCTCCTCTCAAATCTTACTTTTCCCTTGTGAAAGAATGATCATGATCTTGATCGTGATGGCGTAAGAAACAAGCTTCTCGTTGCGTCAAGGTCAATTATGTGTAATGTCAAGGTAACTGACCGCGTTATGAGTGTCTAAAGCCCACTAAATCTCGATTATTACGAAAATGTCCTTTAAAGTATTCACACATAACAGGATACTTTAAACAAATCTTTATACTTATCTATTTATCATATTTATCATATTTATGTGTGAAGAGTTAATGAAAATTTTAAAAATAGCAACTAAAGTCAGCCAAGTTACATAAATTATGTATCTGGTCACTGCACCCATCTCAGAAATACTAAAATAATCGCCAAGGAAATAATTTCTTGTATTTCACGTAAAATGATCGTTATCAAGTTCTTTAAATGAATTTATAATTGTCAACCATTTTTTTCAGATAAAAAAAACATGTATACATCGGTTTTCGAGTCGAAACCAAGCAATCAGAAACATTTATCGACTTGTCTTGCAAATTCATCAGGTTTGTGAATTGGGAGAATTTCGAGATGCAAAGTACATAATTATCCGGAGTTCATACTGAAACGTCATTGCCCTGCCTGAGAGCGAAGTTTAAATCCGAGGAGGCAAAAAAGCCGAGAAATGTGTGCACGAGAGGGATAGAATGTCACTGCTCCTGCGGTCGTTGAAATCTCCAAACGCCACGAATTTACATTTTGTTCCTCGCTTCCTCAATCTTCACAAACACTAAAACAAATCTCTCTTTAATTTTTATCACGATTTAAGAAGCATCTACAATTATCTTGTATTTAAAATTTAGACCAGTAGACGAATAAACGACAATAGGAATCGTTTTCTTTTTTTAAGTAGAGTAAGTCGTTTTTGGTCGGCCATTGAGAGGCAAGATATAATACTTGCGTGCATGATTTTCGTCAGAGAGCAAGTATTTTTAACTGAAGTAGAAAATAAAGGAGATTCAATTATAATTAATTATAATAATAATTATAATGATAATTTTAAAAGACTAATGAAATTTTTTTTCATCAAAACATATACTTAAAAATCCAAAATCGCTGCAGAGGAATAATAGAAACGACATTAAACAATCTTGCGTATGGAATTCGAAATATTTTCTCCTGTATTTTAAAATTTCAGACAAAGAAAAGAAATTTCAAAAAAATTTCCAAGAATTCGGCATTTTTTGGAAAATAAAAATGCAAGTATTGAAGAGTAATGAGCTCTTTGAAGTTAAAAACCACTGTAAGGGGAATCCGGTCCTGGAATTTGCACCGATGCCGAAAAGATGTAACAGAGGTGACGTAGGTGTGTATCCCTACGCAAAAGTTTGTATCTTCAGCACTCTCAGTGAGAATCGAAGGCAAATACCGTCTTGTCTGGTCTCTTTTCCCCCTCAACCGAAGAATTTGGGAGAGCATCTGAGAACCCTGGTTGCTAACTCGGTCCACTGCGCGAATCTTGGCTCATCGTCCTTTTTATTATCTGGTTTCAGATTATTTTGGGCAATAAGGAAGAACAAGCGGTTCGGTTCCCACTTGTAATGGCGGTAAAATTATGCATTTATCTAAATAAAAACGGGAATAAAGTAAACAAAAAAAAATAAAACAAAAGGATTTAAACACAGGGAAGTAATCGGAATTCAAGTACCGATACAGCATTCATCAGGGCCGTAGACAAATCGCCCCAGGAGTCTAACCCGAACGCCCCCGCAATGTTCTGCGCAATTTGCTTTTACAGATGCGAATCACATATAGGTTCGCTCAGGGACGATCTTAGGCGGAGCTAATGTATTCTTGATCATCTTTAATGGATTTCATTTCATTTCGGATACATCAGTCTTCACTATTACTGAAATTTCTTTAATTAAGGTTCTGTAATTACGAAAGCTGTCAAGTTTTTGTAGTGGATAAGCTCAGGTTGAAGGCATTACATTAATTTTAATTTTTGTTACATATAACGGAGAGTGAACATTTTTTCAAGGTCGGAAAATTAAGATTTTTCTAAAGGTTAAATGTTTTAGTGTCCTGGTACTTGTCAACCGGTTTTAAGTGAATATACGTACGAGGAACGTTACATAGCTGTCATCGTAAATGCTCCCATAAAAGAAACTGGTATGTACGTGTAACTTCAAGCCACACGAAGATTCAAAAAAATGTCGTTTGATATACAAGGTTGTGAGTTTATAAGAACATTTGAAGCTGACTAAAGGCTGGCTTTTACACCCGCCATCGAAATTTATGTTAGAAGTTCAGTAACCACAGATTTGCCGACAGAATTTATTATGAGACTCAAAAAAGGGTATTAGCATTAGTAACTCTGCAGAAGAATGTCCACCAGAAATTGAATTAGAAAAATCTAATACCAATAGATTCCAACAGAAGAATCCTGTATAATATTAAATCTACTCGCCCAGGAAGCACTT
The DNA here is from genome assembly GCA_904066015.1 of Synergus gifuensis. Lineage (NCBI taxonomy): Eukaryota > Metazoa > Arthropoda > Insecta > Hymenoptera > Cynipidae > Synergus > Synergus gifuensis. The sequence goes on from CAJFCO010000168.1 coordinate 328,551, forward strand.
GACATTGGAGATAAAAGGGACGCAAATGTTAGAATTTACTGTAACTGAATAAAAATTCAGTAAACAAGTGATACCTCGTTTGACATGAGCATTGACCATGGCAATAACTTTCACTTCCTTTTTGTAGAAATAATCGTAGGAATCTTGTAAAGGGCTTTAAGAATGGAATAAAATAAATGGAATGAAAGGAAAAAGTAAAGAAGTCTTAGAAGTTCCCTTTCACGTACCATTTTAGTACGAATAATAATAACTTCACAGCAAGCCATGTAGCTGTGAGAGGGTTGGAAGGCCGAACCGTGAAATGTTTAAGTTCTGCGAGGGTACATATCTTGATATCTACACAAGTCCACAGAAAGGCACAGGTCCGGATCGAAGAGGAAACAACGTGGGTGGCCTTCGAATCTTGCAAATTTCCCTTAAAGCTCGTGTTGAATTCCATTCAGTATTGCTAAAAGAAATGACAAAATACAGAGTTAACATCAGATGAAGAAAGTTAGACTTGTGATTCTGAAGGGTTAATACTTAATGTAAATATCTGAATGTGCAAATCTCGGTTAGAATAATTTTAGAAAGCATGAATGAATAATCGAGAAAGGAGCAAGTGATGAATTCTGATCCTTTCGAGTTTATAACTCGTCTTCACTTAAAATGTGCATCGTCGAGTCTGGCGAACGTGGCCGATATTTTTTTCAAGCTTAGAAGTATCTTCACGTACGAAAGGCAGATGATTCCATTCAAGGATGATTTGCGAGACGTTTTGGCCCGCAGTTCCCTTGGGCATAGGAAGCGGATTTCAGATTTTTTCTAGATTTTTCGATAGAAGCATTTAATGATCAAACATTTCTATGATTTAACATTTAAAATTGAATTCGAATGGTTTTAGGACCCGAAACGATCCTGCAATAATGCCTAAGCTTTTAAAGCTTAATACCTTCTTTATTTAGCCTGTGAGAGAGTACTAGGTATTTTTTATTTTAGCTCACCACAATTTTGAACCACTCTATGATTTAACCAGATGGGTATTAAAAAATAAAACTTTCTAGCTGAAAGAGGTCGGAATAGATGAAATTCAATATGAAATGAGCATCCTCAATTCTGGGGAACGTGGCCGAATTTTTTGCAGATTTAAAAGTTTCTGCACGTACAAAAGCTGATGATTCCATTCGACGATGATGATTTCCGAGACATTGTAGCCACTGGCGATTCATTGTCGTTGGCTAGAGACGAAGTCACAAGGCTGCAGCTCCCTCGGGCACAGGAGGCAGCTTTCAGATAAGGGATTCGAGTCACGATCTCACCTAGAGCAATGCGTTGTTCTCGCAGACTCTCGGAACGCAAAGGCGAAAAAGAAGTATGGAGAGACTGTACAGACTGTGGAGAAGTTGAGGTAACGCCATTTTTGGTCGCGACAGCGACACGCGCGGAAAACCAAACACACAAAACGCTCCGGGACTTTTTCAACAGGGGTCATGACTGCAGGTTGTGACTCACACGGAATTACTTCCCAATGATGAAGAGGAAAAAAAAAAAAAAGAATCCTTGTCTTGCCACGAGCGAAGCGTGGAACTAAGAAGAGATTTAGATTCAGAGAATGGACGAAGAGATTCGTCCAGATGGAGAGGACATGAATTAAAAAAGGAAAAGGAACTAAGTGGCGGTGGCGGTTAATTCTTAAGGAGATATAAGATCATCTCCAGGAAAGAAATCGGATTTATTTCAGATTTTGATATCGAAGACATATGTTATATGGGGATTTATCATACAGCTATGAGAGAAGGGAAACATCCGAGATTGAAGATTGATTCAAGGTCAGTTTAACAATGCTTGTCCAAATTATGACAGAACTAGGATCTGCAAAAGTGTTCGTTCTTTTTTCCTTTAACATTAAAATGCGGAAAATTTATTCCATCCAATTTTAAACGATACGCCCTTAAGAATTAAACAATTTCTTGCAACCATATTTGCTCACGATTTTGTCGTCTTTAATGTCAGAAGTCAATGCAAATAACGCAGTCGTTATTAATTCCTATATTACATATTCATAGTTTAAGGACCTATCCCGTCTTTCTGCAAATATCCCGTGAATTCAGAGACCCGCATAATACTTACGAAATTTAATCGGGTGATAAATTTCAACCCACGAAGAGTTTAATTTCCCGTAAACACAAAATAAGTAATTATATTCGTATCCAATACTTGTTTAGTCACATTTTGCATTCTTAGTCATACATCGTAAAATAGGGTAAGGTAAGATATGTTATTTTATTTTCAACAGTTTAAAAGAATGCATAGACAAACTGGAAGTTTCACTGAAACTTAAACTCTAAGTCAAAAAAATGTCCTCTTGCTTGGAAAGTGATTGAGATAAAATACTTGAAAATCCCTCATGATCCGCAAATTTATGTCGTGCTTCTGTGAAAGGATACTGGTGAATTCGACTTTGCGGTTTCGGACTTTGTTGCTTTCTTTTCGGGTCTGTTTACAACGGCTCAAACTGTCGGATCCAGTCTAGGAGATTTGGCATCGCGAGGAATGTCAGGAGCAGGGCAGGGGTCCAAAAAGACAATTTGTTGAGGACGGAGAAGCGGAACGAAGAACGCAGAAAAATGAAGAGGATGAGGATGAGGAAGAGGACGAAAAAGGGTGCTAACCCATGCAGGATGATTATCTGATGGCGCACTGTAGGATTTACACAGGAAGAATTTATTATCGTCGAACGGGATTTGTTCCTATCGGTTACCAAGGTCAATGAACCAACTGGTGCCTTCAGGAAAGCTCCAACGCATATTTAATTACAATTTTGACTCTATAAAGAATCTCTGCCTTTTGTGGTTAATGCACCTTTCATGCCTCGTATAATTTTTTAAGATATTGTTCGATGGATCGAGCAAAGAGTGTTTTCCAGTAAAAGATCCTCTCGAGATATTGAATCTGAGGAATGTATGGGTAACAAGTTCCTTGAATGATAGCTTGTATGTAATAATATTATTTTATCTTCACATATTTTTCTGTCCGTTTTTGCATATCGTTCATGAGAAGAGCTTATTTTTATTCCTGTACCCTTCGCAGAATTCTTTATATAGCTCAGTTTCTCTGAATGATATGTATTTTTAACATTTCTTTATAGTTGAAATAGGAATCAAGAAATCGATCCTGACATGAAATCCCGCAGGTGGACTTAAGAGAAGAAATTTTTGTATATCTCTGATATTGTATATCGTATGTAATAAAATTAATTACAATGAGCGATATCATGACTGAGCTATATCGTGATAAGATATCGTAGTCTCATGGCATGAGATTGCAACCTTCCAGAATAAATTTCACGCCACTGCACGGTACATCACTTAGAAGCAATTCTTGAAAGATATTGCGAAAGCTGAAGATAGAATTTTTTGCGTGACGTGCACGCGTAACCCTTCCAAGATCGTAAAGAATATTCGGGGAACGTTTCAATCCCATTACGCCGAGCGTTTTTTGCTTGGATTTCACTCTCCCTACGTGTGCGGATGTACACCTGTGGATGAGAAAAATTTATGCAATTAAAAAAAAAGACGGTGAAGAGGCAAATGAGAAGAGAGAAAGAGATCTGATGTATGAGCACCAGTCAGAAATGAAATTTTAATCAGACCTGTGGAAAGGGCTGAAATGTGTGGATGCCTCATGTCCGCAACATGTTTTGGGATTAAATAAAACATTCTTTTTCTGACAACTGTCGCTCATCTTAAAGGCATATATTTAAGGGCGAAATATTTATTATTGCATGGTAATTACCATAAATTCCATAAATTGCTAATTTGAATAATTGAACTGTTTGAGAGGTTTTTCAACAATTGAAAACTGAAGAATCCTTAACGTTTTAACGAAGCACGAAATTTGTAATCGCATTTGCAAAGAAAACAGGATTAGCATTTGATGCTTTCTTTTTGAGCGTCATCCCAGGGAAAAAAGAAAGAAGTAAGGGCCAAGAAGAGTCCATTCTTCTTCCTCGTCTCCATTCTTCAACTTGTATGGTGACTGACGAGGCTTCTTTGTAGCGTGTAGTATGTTGAATCAGGTAGCCCTTCGCGAAAAGTGCACGATTCTCGAGTACCGTAATTCTTATTCGGATTCTCTGCAGGCCTACACTGTAATTCTTTGAATAAAAATAAGAAGGTTGGTCAACTCTTGATCACTAGGGCCTTAGCTTCGGTCACTGATCGGATAAGGACATATTTTTTCAGCAAGCCGAGGTCCACTACTGGGCTATCTTATAAATATTGGGAGACCTGTTTGCGAGCATCGAGACACACTCAAAATAATCTGTAATGTCTTCCTGAAATGCAGAATTTTACATCTTCCTGGATTCTTGCAAAAAAAAGTCACAAAAGACGGCGAAAATCGAAGAAAACAAAAAGAGGACCAGGTCTGACTCACAACCTTGACAATTATAATGATTTCCCGGTTTTGATAATTTGAAAACGGTTCTTGAATATTTGGGAGGTTATTAAACCTTTGCATCACCTAATGACCCTTAGTTATAAAAACAGTATAATCCGGTTTGAAGTTTCAATGTTGGGGAATGCCGGATAAATACAACGGAACCTGAGTGCATGCTGATTTTTTTACCTAATTATCATTCAGAAGTTTCACTAACAAATATTAAAAAGAAAAAACATGATTCGATTTTTTATATAAGTTTTATATTCTACTATTTAAGATATGTCAGGATTTTGAACCAATGTTTATTGTTTTTAATCTACATTTCCAAGTGGCATTTTCAAATCTGATAATATCAAGATATTATTTTATTTTGAATCATAAAGTCTAGGCGTTAAGTACCTGTTCGATAGGAAAGATGATCGATGTCCGCTGGGTGGTCATTAGACAAGAACAATTTTTCTTATGTCACTTGTACTTCATATAAACGACTATCTACTTGTAAGCTGCCATTCTGGTTATTATACCATGCATTCAATCAAATTATTATCATGCATCTTTGCAATTACTACAAAATATTGAATTGCTACCGCAATACCTTTCAAGAAATGTTATTTTGGAAGACTATAATTATTTCAATAAAAAATGTAATCTAATTTTGTTTTATTTAATTTAAATCTAATATGTATTTCATAATATAAGACTAATCTGGTTGATGGAATAAAATCACAGAATAATCCAAAATACCTTGTGTTACTCAAAGTTATTTCGAATCATTATCTCAGGAGTAAGATAAGATCCTGAGAAGAATTTAACCAATTAACCACCTTGAGGAAACTGTATTTCTACCTAAAGGTCTAAAATAGACATAGATTGAAAAAGCTGAACTATAAAGCTCAGAATCTAAAAATATGTGTACATTTTTTAAAATAATATCTTTCAATATCGTGCCTTGACGAGTTTAAACGTGTTTACGATACTTTCTGTATAAAATCAATAGGATCAAGGTATGTAAATGCGAAACCAGATGAAAGATAAGTGCATTTATGCGGGTCTCTGTCAGGGACGTACGTACTCTGAAAATGAGACGATTTCACGTATGTTAATTGAATATAATTTAACTTAATCGTTTTTGTAATGGAAATTATAAACCTATAAACTTTTATTATTTCAAAGGTTTATGTCTTTATTTATAGATAAAAACAGGTTGTAAAGACAGCAGAACAAATAGACTAACGTTCTTAGTTTTATTAACTTGATTTCTAGGCAATTCGTATCACTCTACTCAAAATTTTACTGTTAATTATTGATTGTGTAATCTTCATTAATATTATATCACCTATAAAACTCTTACGCATTTCAATATAAATACTTTCAAGTAGAAGAAGCTACGCGAGTCAGCCATTTGAAATATTTTCGTTATAACTTTTTAAAGAAAATTACTTATGGGTGTGTCGACAGCTCGAATTCTTCTACTGGAAATTAATTTAACAACACTAATGAAAAATAGTAAATTAAAAATTGTCAATAAAATTGAAAGTGATAGGCATTCCCGCAGTGAATTTGCATGCAAATTATAATTAAAGGATTCTAATCACGTTTTCCTCTCCTTCATTGAGATACAATAAATATGAAAAGGCATTTAAAATATAAAAGAAGGGTGGAAAATACCGGAGTATATTTATAGGAAATTGCAGTAGAATCTCTCATACCGACCAGTAACCAGATCTTGATTATATCATTCCAAGTCACTTTCATTCCACTTTAAATTTTAGTCAAGCTTGGATTGGTTGTAAATTACTATTTTCATTTACATAAGAATTTCTAGATTCCTACTCTATCTATTACTATCTTTTTTACATTGTTTGTTAAAAATCAAAATCAATTTCAAATTAAAGATTATAGAAAATACCAGAAGAAAATTTACAGTAATATTTTGCTCTTCCCTATTTCGACTTCTTTGCATTTATTAAACAAAAACATACAATTTGACACTAATATGATTTGTGATTCCTAACTCTGGAACGTGTCAAATACTAAAAGCACACAGACAGAATCGCTAATTGATAAGAATGAGAAATTTAATTCAGCCAATTTGGACATGGGGAAGGGTACTAGGTCGATGGAATTTTAAGTGCCCTCTGAGGCTGAAAGAGCATAAATATGACTCGAGATTCCGTTCAGTAAAATTTGCATGAGGATATTTAAGTTATCGAACATGCATCAAGATGATCCAAATGCCGATTACGTCACCGGAATACGAGCACCTTATTACGAGAATGAGAGGCAAAGTCGTACAAAATAAAGCACCCTTTTTGTACAGCTAATTTATAACGAGTAAACCATGCTTTAGAGTCACATAGAGCATCATTAAAATTACGTATGGCTTGCAATTAGCCTGAGGTTAACAGTACATTCGAATAGACAGCTTTTCATATTATATTACTTAACGTTGAGTGTGAAATTCAACGCCACACGTGTCTCAAATCTCCTTTTAATATGCAGTCTATTAATTGATAATAATTTTATTAAAATGAAATATCTATCAATGCAAAGAATTCTGGAAACATTTTTGTAGATTTCAGCACGCTAAACTTGTTTTATTTGTTATGGCAATTTATATACAAGTTTTGCACTGTAATATAAGATAACAGAAGGAAGGATCTAATTATTTTGATAACAATTATTATTTTAAAAAATACTGTTCCTTGAGCAAAGAAAAGCATGCGGCTGTTAAAAGAGTAAAATATTACTATATTCGAATAGGATATCTAATTAGAATTTAATTAAATTCAAATGTTAAATGAATAAAAAAAATTCTTAATCAGAATAGCGATGCTACACAAGTCGTAGAATAGATTCCATTTAATCGCATTGTCACTCTAAATATTCGTTAACATTGCTTTAAGAAGATAAGACTGCAGGCTAAGTGCCCTTCTGCAAGTTTGCATGATTTCAAGTATTTATTGGGCTGCATCCTTCGACGAATCGAACGCATTTCAATGAGATGATTACGCCTATCCTTAATTAACGAAAGTACGTCCCATGGAATGTGTATCATTCGTAAATAACGCTCTGGAACAACTTATATGCACGCTACTCCTCAGTGGTGCATCCTCAACAATTGCTCCTTTCCTTTCAGTAATATTTATTTTATTTTGTATTTTATTTTGTCAGGGTCGCCACAAGATTCAATTTTTCAATTTCCCTGACATTTCGCTGACTTTTCCCTGAATTTCAGATGAATTTCCTTGACAAAAAAGTATTAAAAATGATAATAAAATTTCAGTAATAAAGCTATTGAAATTTTTTTTTTAATATCGCATAACTTTACATTTTTGGAAATTCAATGAAATCTTTTAAAATCCCCTAAAATTCTACGAAATCTTTTAAAAATATATAAATCTCTTCAAATCCTTTAAAATTTTACGATAAACTTTAAAATCACTTAAAATTCGTAAAAATTTCTAAAATTCGCACGATAACTTTGGAAATCCCTTAAAATTCGCTGAAATACCTAAAAACATTTTTAAATTCGTTAAAATTCCACTACAATATTTAAATCCTATAAAACCTTTTAAAAATCAAAAAATAACTTCTGAAATTTTTTTAATTTCGTGAGAAATATTAAAATTCCTTATAATCATTTTAAAAACAAAGCTTCCTCTATGAGGAAGCAAAATGTCAAAATTTATTTAAATTCTTACAAGCATCTGAAATTCTTTACAATTCCAAGAAAAATTTAAAAATCCCTTAAAAAACGTAAAAATCTCTTGTAATCCCTTTAAATTCCTAGAAAATCTCTTAAAATTCCTGAAAATTATTAAAAATCTCTTGAAATCATTAGAAACCTAGAGAATTTCGAAAAATGGCTGGAAATTTTTTATAATCCTTCAAAATTCTTGAAAAGCTTCTAAAATCTGTTAAATAAACTATAAAAACTAAATATGTAACTAGCTGTGAAGTTGTATCAACTTTTGTGCTCATTCAATGAGCACTTCGCTTCCTGTAAACAAATATGATTTGCTTCCTCATAGAGGAAGCATTAATTATTCTTTACATCAACATTAAATTTTGATTATTTGAGAAGTTATATTCGAAAAATTCATTTTCAACAATTACAATAAAGCAAAATTTTCTTATTTTTCAATTAAATTTATTAATCTTATAGGTCAATCGATTCGTCTCTACGCAAGGAACCTTTATTTTCCTTACTTCAGCTTCGAATTTTGAATATTAGAGAAGTTATAGTTGAAAAACAAATTTTTCAAAATTAAATAGATCAATAATTTTGTTATTTTTCAATGAAATGAAATAATATTATAGACCAATCGATTCGTCTCGATGCAAGGAACATTTATTTTTCTTACGTCAAGTCAAAATTTTGATTAATTGAAAAGTTATAGTCGAAAAATTAATTTTTGAAAATACAATTAACCATAACTTTGTTATTTTTTAATGAAATGCATTAATAATATAGGTCAATCGATTCGTTTTGACACAAGGAATCTACGTTTTCCTTACATCATCTTTGAATTTTGATTATTTGAGAGGTTATAGTGAAAAAATGAATTTTAAGAAAATTATAAAAGTACATAAAAAATGTAAAATTAAATATTTTGTTAAACCATTGTAAGAAATTCAACTAGGTGTATAATGAAATAACTATGCAAATTTTCATCAATTTATCTCTACGCGTTTTCAAGAAATTGCTGGATCGTGACATCCACATCCACATCCACACACACACACACACACACAATTTTTCAGGACATCATGTTAGATATATTGACATTAAAATATGTTGAAAAAAACCTTTTTTAGGAAACTGAATTTTGTCACCACCACAAAGCTTCCTCTATGAGGAAGCAATAAGACAAAAATAACATAGGATAAATGTGAATTTCCATTTTTCCTGACAGCTACTCGCATTTTCCTGACATGTGGAGTGCTACTTTAGAAAAAAAATATCGCGTTCTTTGGACGACCGTAACATGTGTATATATTTTCTTTGTAAGTAATAATGTGACTTCTTTTTGAAATTACTTTATGGAAGATAATTTTAAAGGAAGCGAAATCGTTAGAAAGGTCATTAGATCCCATAAACATAATTATTTCTTGTTCGACGAATCCAGTAGTCTCTTTGCGGCGAAATGTATCGTAAAGATTTGCACTAAGTGGCTCTCTCATTCTTGTGCGAGCCCTCAAATTTATTTAATGGCTCGATTCCTTGCTGAAGGAGAAGTAGCTGTAGCAAAACAACAGCAAAATGTGCCCTTTTTCTGTCATGTTGATGTCGGCCCGAAGCATTCAGTGGCTGTAAAGCGTTGTGCCCTGCCTCATTCAACAATAACTCCCGACTTGGTCGATATAATCGATTTTCAGATCAGTCAATATATCGATGCACCACCTTCTTGAAGACGATGTATATGCGAAGGGTGTTCACGAGAAAAATGATTTCTGACTTGCAAAGCACAGCATTTCTTTTTATTTACGAGTTAAAAAATTGTAATTAGCGTCAATTCAATTCAAGTTGAGTCTACACGTTGTATATTTTGTACTTTTACCCTGGAAGGTCTTTTTCTCTCCTAAATCCTGGCAAAGTGGTACATAATTTTAGGATATAATTTAAACAAAAAAATATATTGTTTTCCTACTATGAAATGCAAAAACAAGAATAAAATGAGAGAAAGATAAACGATGTATTTATTATGATTAGCACAGCAGGTGGTTCTGGGCAAAAGAAGGGTTGCTAGGATCGGTCAATCGATCACGTTTAAGCTGAAGGTCTTCGAAAGGATATTTACATTTTTTTTTCACTTTTAGAAGGAGGATAAAAAATAGAAAAAGATAGAAAAATACCTCGAAAAAGATACTGAGTCAGCTAAGAGATCTAAAGCGATGGTTCTAGTTAGAATGGGGATGCACATTTAAGGTTTTTAAAAGAGGGTGAGGGAAAAAAGTATTACGAGTTTCTTAGCTGCTATGAATTGGAGAGCAAGGACCCCTTACCTGGGCCTTGACGCGTTCGAGCATTATCTTCTCTCTTTTTCTCTCATGTTTCCACTCATTCTCTCACGATCTTTTATTTTATTTTTTAATTTTTTCTGACCCTTTTTCTCCTTCCCTTCTCAAACTGCCCTACGTGGTTCGTCCTTTAGTCTCTTTTTAATTGTTTTACACTCCTCTCTTTTTTTCGTTTCTTCTCTACCATCTTCGTCCTTCCCTCTTATCTCTTCTTCCTCCTCCTCATTTAGTTTATTTTATTTTTATTATTTATTCTCCTTTTCTTTCTTATATCTCTCTTCTCTTTCTAACTATTTTTTCTGTTTCTCTCACGTACTTTCTTAACGAAATGCATTCGCTTCATTAGAGCGTTTAGTGCAAGTCCAGCCGATCCGTCCATATCGAAAGAATTACGTCGGTCACATGTTGGTTGCATGTATCTTGATATGCACGTTCGAGGTACCTGAATTAAAGGAAAATAAAATCTTGTTAAAAAAAAAATAATCCGTATAGGACTTGAATACAAATTTGGCTTGAAATAAATGATGAGGTTCATTTATTAGAATGAGGACATATAGGACAGCCAGAAGAAAGACGACGATGCCAATGTGTCGGGAATAATTATTTCTTACGTCTCACGCAATAGGGATGGGCTTAATTTAAGAAATTCAATCAAGGAACTCTGATTTCCAAATTAATTTATTTCTGAGACGCCGGGGGATTGGGCATTGATATTAAAATGAATTAAAGGAAAATTCTGTGTTAGGACAAAAGAGATAAAAGGGATGATTGATTAAAATCTGTCCTTATTATGCAAAATATGATCAATATAATATGATGAAATATGATCAATGAATAAATGTTTTATAGAAAAATAAGCTAATATCTTTTTATACTTTTCGTCGTCTTGCATTAAAAAAAAAAAAAAAAAAAAAAAAAAAAAGAAATTTCAGTAGTTTTCCAAAACTGTGTCAGTAAGGAAGAGAGATATTGAAATTAATGTTGGTAAAGTGTCATTAGATAAGATAAAAATATATATTTCTCTGATGTCTAGCTATCTGATGTTGGATGCCTCTAAGCAGACCGCACTCTTATTTTTCATTCTTGTTATTCTGAGAGTGTTCTGTGTAGTACATCCTACGCTCGTTTGTAGTCTTGTGACTATCTAATTAAATTTATCTTTAAATCAAATGAATCAATATGAAATTCTCACAGGGTCAATCGTCTAATTTGTGACTTTTCAAATTTAAGTTTCCGATTATATATATTTATATATTTATATATTATATATTTAAATACTTTAATATATAATGTATTAAAATAACTATAATCGAATGAAAACCCAACTATTAAATGTTAATTTTTCATTACTTTATATGTTTTATCGGAAATAAAAATATAATTAATTATAAAATTATGCAATGTCAAAGAAAAGTTTAATATTTATGTTTGTAAATTTGGAGTTTTGTCCAAAACCGGCAATAATTGTTAAGTAATTAAATGATCAGTCTGAAACTGACCTTTATTTACGATTGACTATAAAACCCCTTTTTATATAGATATCCACAATTTTTATTTTAATTAACAAAATATTTCACTATGTATAATTCAAAAGTTAAAAATTCGCGCTACTGACTGGCGCATGCGCACAATGTGATATTACCTCTATCGGTAACAATCGATAAAAGCGCGAGCATTATGTGAACGCAATCATACGTCGGTAATGTAGATTTACTTAAACGCATCAACACATCTAATGATCTAACTTTGATCTAACCTAACGTCAGAACAGAACGTTTTCCGTGGTATTCCGTCATTTTCAGTCATTTTGCTTCAATCTGGAAGTTAAAGTGCATAAATCTTCATTCGTTTTTGTAATAAATTTCAGAGCAATAATTGTTTGTTCAGAGTATGTATAAAGTGAATCTTGAGTGAGGAGTAGACAATACAAACAATTGCCTAGAATCGTTTTTTTGAAAGAGTGATAGTGAAAATGAGTGACCAAGAAAATAATTCCCAGAGGAAAAAAAATCGAACCGAATCCAAGAAGAAAAAACGTGAGCCTGATGATTCGGAATTCAGAGGAAGCAGATTAGAATCTCGCAAAAAAAGTCGAGATGACAGAAGAAGAGATGAAAATTACTCCTACAAATCAAGAAAAAGTCCTGACTTTGATCGAAGAAGAACGGGGGACAGGAGGAGAGACGATCGCAATTTCCGTAGAAGAGATGAGAACGACCATGGATCTCTTCGAAGATATTGGGATACCGGACGAAAAGACGAGGATAAATTTAGGAACAATTTTAACTCCGATGACGAGATTGAAATTGGAGAAAGATTTTATGGAGGAAAAGGAGACCATAGAAAAAAGGAAAACAATGACAGAAATTCGAGAAGAAAGGAAAATGAGACTAGTAAGTATTGTTTCTCTTCCAAAAAAACAATTCGTTCAAAACACTGATCTCTATAATAAATTAATAATTGGAAAGCGAATGGAAGCATGGAACACAATTTTTGTGACGAATAGAATGCCATTTTTTTGGAACCTTACCTCGGTTCGGGAAACTTCGTGGCTTGTTTCGGCAGCATTCGGTTCTTCGCGCTAAAATTTAAATTACGAAAGTTACATTGATTCTCGAATTCAACAATTTATAGAGTCGCTCAGGGTTACTCACGAAGTAATGGCTTACTCCTTCGTGGCTGATTTCTTATCACGAAGGAACAGCCCCCTGACTCCAAAGACATTATGTCTTTGCTGACTCTTACTATCCGGTCCATCATATAAAAATGTCATGAGAGTTGAATAATGCCGAGGGTGGCGCTGATTGTTCAGTGGGCCAATTAAGTCAAAAAATGCATGGGAAAAGACTTTAAAATTCAATTTTCTTCTAATAAAAACCATTTTATCGTATTTTCTTCTACGAACTATTAATCAAGAAACTTTTAAATATTTTTTAAAGTAATACTTACTCCCGAAAAAGGTGCAGTGCTCGATTTTTTGACGAAAATTCGCTTTGATTTTAGGTGGGAATTTCAAATCGAAATTCTGTTTTCACCATTTAAATATTGATATTAATATTTATTTTCATTGCTAAATAAAAATATTACGTTAATATTTTAATATTATTAATAATTATTAATAAAATAAAATTTTTTAAATTAAGAAAAATTTGTTTTTAAACTACATAGTAATAATAAAAGAACTGAATATGAAAGTAGATATTCTCCATGAAATGATATAATTTTAATAATATTTCATTTTATACGCAGTTCTCGTATTGTTTATCTTCTACTTCAAGAAAATATTTTTCTTAATCTTTGAAGATTTTAATTTATTATTAATAATTAATAATAATATTACAATATTAACGTACTATTTTTATTTAACAATGAAAATAAATATTAATATCAATATTTAAATTGGGAAAACAGAATTTCGATTTGAAATTCCCGCCTAAAATCAAAGCGAATTTTCCTTAAAAACTCGAGCACTGCATCATTTTCGGGAGTAAATATTGCTTTAAAAGATATTAAAAAGTTTCCTGATTAATATTTCGGGAAAGAAAATACGATAAAATGGTTTTTATTAGAAGAAAATTTAATTTTCACGTCTTTTCCCATGGAGAATAGACATGTCTATACTCCATGTCTTTTCCCATGCATTTTTTGACTTAATAGGGGAACTGAACAACCAGCGCCACTGTGGCCAGTATTCAACATTCAGAGTGTCCGGGGTAGAGTTCTTAAATTCTCGAGAACTTAAATCCAGGTTATATGACCGAGAATATGACAGAATTTATTAGAATTTAAAAGAATTTAAGAGAATTTAAGAATTTATGATTTTTAGCAAAATTGTTATTGTTTACATTATTTACATAGTTAAATCTTAGTTATTTACTAGCTAAGGCATATTTAGGAACGTCAAATATGCAAAACAACAGCTTACTAGTTAATTAAAGTCACAAAATTCATCTTATAATAAACGTCACCTTACAGGTTATGTTAGACACTACATAACCTATACTCTGCATACATTTGTGACAAAGTTTTTTTAATTACATGTGTATTGTGTAATACCAAAGTAAAATATCTTTGGTAACACTGAATCAGTGACGTGAGTAGCGTGAGTAGCCAAGTGGCGTGGCGTCGTTCCTATTACCAAAATTATTTCCTGATTCCTTTTCATTTTTCATCACCAGTTTTCAGTTAATCAATTCATTAAACAAATAACTTTGGTAAAATATCTTTGGTAAAACTCATTAAAATAGATAAATACACTATAATAGAAGTGTAAAAAACAGTGTTGTTTCTCCTCCAAAAAAACAATTCGTTCAAAAGAGTAAATAGTTTGAAACAGCTTGTGATTTATTTTCTTCCCTTTATTCTGATTTTGTTTTTCGCATTTTTTAGGTAACGAGAACAAAATGCTCGAACAACCTCAAGATCCTCCAGCTCCAAAGAAGTCGGACGAAATGCTTACCTCAAAAACGGGAGGTGCGTATATTCCACCAGCAAAACTTCGAAGAATGCAAGCAGAGATTACGGATAAATCTGGAGCAGTTTATCAGAGAATTGCGTGGGAAGCATTAAAAAAATCCATACATGGATTAATAAACAAAGTAAATACGAGTAATATAGGAATAATCGTCACGGAACTTCTCAAGGAGAATATTATTCGAGGAAGGGGATTGCTCGCTAGATCTATAATGCAGGCTCAAGCTGCATCGCCGACATTTACTGCAGTGTATGCAGCTCTTACAGCTGCTTTAAATGCAAAGGTAAGAAAATTATTACATTATATTTTATGTGCACATAAAAGATATTCTTCGGTCTCTTATCTAATTTGTGCATGGCGATTTTCAATCTTTTTCAAAATTAATAATCAAATTTCTCTTTTTCTTGTTATAGCTGCCGACAATTGGCGAATTAATTATAAATCGACTCCTAAATCAGTTTAAAAGAGGATATCGTCGTAATGACAAAGCTCTTTGTATTTCGTCTGGTACTTTCCTGGCGCACCTTGTCAACCAGAGAATTTGTCATGAACTTCTGATATTACAAATCCTCATGTTGTTGACTGAGAATGTTACTGATGATTCTATTGAGATCACAATCGCGATTTTAAAAGAGTGCGGAATGCGACTTTTGGAGACTGCTAAACGATCAGTGGAGATGATCTTCTCGAATTTGAGGCAAATTTTGCATGAAGGTTCAATTGATAAAAGGGTATGTTCCTTTAATTCAGATTATAATATACTATATTCTGTATGTATCTTATATTTACCCGATTTGTTTGGTATTTTTAAGTTTAAATTTTATATAATCAAATTATTCTTTTTACCTAAAGGTCCAATACATGATAGAAGTGATCTTCCAAATTCGGAAGGATGGTTTTAAGGACCACGAGGCCATTCCGGCAGAACTTGATCTCGTAGAAGAGGAAGATCAGAGCACTACCCTGGTCGATTTTGAGGATAAAGTTGACTCTCAAGATATATTGAACGTTTTCCAGTTTGATCCAGAATATCTAGAGAAAGAAGAAAAGTACAAAATGATAAGCAAAGGAATTTTGGATACAGACAGTAGTGAATCGGATGACGGGGAAGGTGAAGAAGAAGGAGAAGAAAGTTCAGAAAGTGAAAAAGATGGTAAATACCAACGCAGTTGACATTTGATTTCAATTATTTCCTAAGAATTTATTAGTATATCAAATTAAATTTGTTTTCCGTTTTAGAAGAAGGGAATAAAGTTGTTATTATAGACAACACCGAGACGAATTTGACAGCTTTGAGGAGAACAATATACTTAACAATTCATTCTTCATTAGACTTTGAAGAATGCGCACATAAACTTTTGAAAATGCAATTGAAGCCTGGACAGGAAATTGAATTGTGCCACATGATTCTTGATTGTTGCGCTGAGAATAGGACTTATGACAAGTTTTACGGACTTCTGGCTGGGGTAAGTTGATGAGTTTTTTTAAAAAAGAAAATTACTGTTAAGGTTGTCAATTGCTAGTATGTCTGTTATTCTAATTTCAGTTTATTAATATTGCCAATTTCATCATTTTTCCAGCGTTTTTGTGCCATCAATCGAATCTATGTCACACCGTACGAGCAAATCTTCAGGGACTCCTACGATACAATTTATCGATTAGATACAAATAAATTGCGAAATGTTGCGAACTTTTTCGCACATTTATTGTTTACGGATTCGATTTCTTGGGAGGCACTTTCGTGTATTAAATTAAACGAAGAAGACACCAATAGTTCAGGCAGAGTGTTTATTAAGATTTTATTTCAGAAAATGTCAGAAGAAATGACACTTGCAAAACTCAATGAAAGGCTTAAAGATCCGTAAGTGGAAATATCTTTGTTATCCCTTTCTAACATCCTTTCTAAAACAAACAATTTTATTATGTGTAATTTTTCCAGAACTCTTCAAGAAGCTTTTTCAGGACTATTTCCGCGAGACAACCCCAGGAACACTCGGTTTTCCATCAACTTCTTTACAACTATTGGACTAGGGGGATTAACGTAAGTCCATTGCAACAATTTTATCACTATTACTAATAAATTTAATGTCTAATAAATCTATATTTCTAATTCTAATGGACTTAATTTTGTACAGTGATGATCTTCGTGAACATTTGGAGTCTCGACCTAAACCAGCCCCAATTCCAATTGAAGTCCAAACAGCGAAATCCACAAGTTCTAGCAGTAGCTCGTCTTCGAGTTCATCGGAAAGTTCCGACAGCTCAGATAGCAGTTCAGATGGTAAGTCATTGCAATCGTATATTCAGCTCACACTTCTTGTAATCTGAATTAGAGTTCTAGGTCTTTTCAGAAAATCAATTTGTATTTCGAAAACTAAGACCCTCAAATTTAAAAGATAATGTGAAAACTATTTAAAAACTGTTTCAGATTCTTCGCCTAAGAGAAAGAGAAAGAAGAAACTTTCTAAAAAAAAAGTAAGCCACGACAAAGAGAAAAAAAATGACGACGATCAAAGGGATAAAAAACACACAGAAGTCAGAAAAAGAAAGAATCGGGACGAAAGCAGAGATAGAAGCGACAGAAGGAATCCTGACTCAAGCCGAGAGAAGAAAAGCAAAAAACGATAAAATTGCTATTTTAATGTAATATATCTACATTAGAATTATATTTATATGCTTTTTTGAAATGAGTAAATAAAAACTCTTGTAAATACACTATCAATAATAGTACAGATAAATATTAAGAAAAAATTCTTAATTTTTTCAAATTTGATTAAAATTGAATAAAAAAAATTAATTTATTAAACAACTGCGTATTTTTTAATTTCGAATAAGCGCGCGCTTTCCTTCGTTACGTTCGTTACGTACACATATATATGTTGTTACATTCCGTATTCTCCGTGCATGTATACACTGTATACATATGTATTGTAATGATTGCAATCCACTTCTTACACGGTGGATCGAAGTGCTGACGAAGTACCAGTCTGTGCCAAGATTGAAGAACAAAATATATTCACTAAATTTTCAAATTTAAATCCGTAACAAAGTTACAAAAAGACTAGAAAAGTAACAACAACAAAAAACATTGGTGAAGTGATAATATTCTAAAAAAGTAATTTTCTTCAACAGTTGATAAGATCAACAAAAAAAAAGTGAGTAAACATAACAATCTCGATAACTCTAGCCTACTTTTTTAGTTATATAAAATAAATATTTTCCACGAATAAATGTTTATGTTAAACAAATAAATTTACTTCTAATTTCATTCACAAATCTCTAAAATTTTTCTTAATTCTTCTATTTAATTAAATAATTACATTTTTTCTTTAAGCGACAACACATCTTATTTATTTTTATATTATTTTCTCATTTTCAATTTAATTTTGATAGATATGAACATTTCTTCATATTAATTCTTTATAAAATTGTTCTCAATGAAATGAGTGAATTTCATTTCAACAAGAATGACTTTGAAAAATTAAGACGTGTTATAACATATGTTGCCTATTTTTGAGCAATTTTTTTCTTCATTTATTGTACAAAGATGGATGCAAATTAATTCTGTATGAATCTTTCTTCGTGAACTAGATTTTTCGAAATATCTATTGATATCTAAGCACATTAATGACGTCATGACGTCAACATGGGATTTTCTTTAAGGAAGTGACGTATTTCCTACATTATACTCTTTTTTTCAATATATGTACTTCATTTAAAAGTATGAAAATTTTTGTTCAGTTTCCAATTTATCCACTTACAAAAAATAAACATACGAAAGGAATTAAATTCAGTTCAATTCCTTAATTTTATTATTATATTAAAATTTATTCAACTCTAATGATTTAAAGCAAAAATACGGAAAAATCCTTTTTAAAAAAATTCCTTCTAGAAAAATATTTTAAAATCTTCCGCTTCAGAAACTTATTTTCCAATTTTTGTATTTATATTTTCAGATTCCTAAAAAATGCCATGTTGGTACTACGAGAAAGATCAATTAAAAGAAACACCGTCAATTCGCGATGGAATTAGTTATGAAACCGAATGTCGATACCGGACAGAAGGTGCGCGATTCATTATAGACACTGGAGCAAAAATGGATCTCGGTTACAACACTATAGCAACAGGAGTTGTTTATTTTCACCGATTTTACATGTTCCATTCTTTCAAAACATATCCTCGTTATGTGAGTATTTTGATAGAACAAAAGTATTTTAAACATTTTGTAACACTGGGAAAAATAATTTCCATTTGCTATTTGCAATGATAATTGTAATTTCAATTTTTAATTTAGGTAACTGCCTGTAGTTGTTTATTTCTGGCCGGAAAGGTGGAAGAAACTCCAAAAAAATGTAAAGACATTATCAAGACTGCAAAGACTCTACTCACAGATCAAAAGTTTTTGACATTTGGAGAAGATCCAAAAGTAAGTGACTCTAAACTTTTTGGACGTTTTTGGAAATTGTACACAAAATTATGAAAGAGTGAAAAATGAAAGAGGAAAATAAAAAATGAAACTACATTCTAAAGTGAAAATATTTTTGTTTTTAGGAAGAAGTGATGACTTTAGAAAGGATATTATTGCAGACAATCAAGTTCGATCTTCAAGTGGAGCACCCTTACAAATATCTATTGAGATATGCAAAGTGTCTCAAAGGAGACAAAGTAAAATTACAAAATATGATTCAAATGGCTTGGACCTTTGTAAACGATAGGTAACAATTTTCACTTTATTTTTATTTCAAGAAAGGTATTATATATATACGATGGGGGTTTAAAAATTAGATAAAAAATTTATGTTGCAGTTTATGTACGACTTTGTGCCTTCAATGGGAACCTGAAATAATAGCCGTCGCTCTGATATATTTAGCTGGGAGATTAAGTAGATTTGAAGTCGTCGACTGGAATGGAAGGCAACCAAAACACGTGAGATGGTGGAATATGTTTATCGAAGATATCACGATGGATATCTTAGAAGGTGAATTTCCCGTTCCAGAAGTTTAAAAAAAAGTTTAGCTCAATTCGTGACTACTTTGTTTCCTCATGATTCATGATGACTTATCTATTCCCTCACGAATTATCCTTTATTAAGGAAGCATTATAAATTAATTTATTTTCACTCATGTAAGTTTCATCAAATATTTACTAAAGAATAAAATCAAGAACGATTTTGTTACCATTTTGAATAATAATTTCACTTTCATTTATACAGGGCTTGGGACTAACGTAAATTAAAGTATTAAGCTTCATTCAACTAAATTTAAAATTACTGAAATTATTTTCCAGATATTTGCCTACAAGCTCTTGATTTATATCCACAAGCAAATAGTGCAAGAATTTTGGAATCTCATCCCTCAAATCAGTCAAATGGAACTGCAAGGGAGAGAACATTAACACCACCCCCAGTGATTTCTACTTCAAATGCACCAAATGGTAAGAGACAAAAATTTAAAAATTAGCTTTTATAAATGACCAGTTTTTAAATTATATAACTCCTAATTCAATAAAATTAGTTATTAATTCAAAGTAAAGTATTAAATAAATTCTTGTTTGAAACTATATTCCCAGTAACTCCTGTGAGGATACCAACGACGGAAGGAAATTCAATGCCTACAGACGGACGACCTACAACTGAAGTGGCTGAAGCTTCAAAACCGATGGAGACTCCTATACGATTTTCACCTTTCCCTTTAAATTTTTCAAACAACCTCATTTATCCCCCGATTTATCCACCAGTGGATATGTCGGTACCACCACCAAATGTGGCAGCGATGAATCCTATAATTCCACCACCAAATTCTATAAGGCATATTCCACCCCCTACTACAACTACACGACCTCCTCCATTTCAACCTTTTACCTACCCTCCAAATCTTTCCTATTTTCCCCGAACGCCTGGCACTTACAATAATCAAAGATCGTATTATCCACCACAACTATGAACTGTGATAAATTTCGATTTATAATATATCTTGTTGTTTGTTGTTTGTTTATGACACACTGAAGATGTTTAACCCTAGCTATGGATGAGGATCGCGTATGTATTTTTGGTAAACAAGTAAATTGTAAATAGTTTAAAACAGCTTGGGATTTATTTTCTTCCCTTTATTCTATAATCCCAAAAAATTCTACGCTTTAAAATGAATTACACTTATATAGAATTAAGGGGCTTTTAACTTTTTTTATTAAACAAAAACTAAATTTAGTTTTCATTTGAAAATTAAATATTAGTTATAACTTTAAAAAGAATCCCGGGCTTTTCTCCGTACGCATGCGCAAAGAACAAAACTCCAAGGACGTTGAATAACAACAAAGAAAATTTGTGAGTGAAAGAATAGTGAATTTTTGTTTTGTTATCTGAAAAACTGGAACATATTTTAATATTAATCGATAATAAATAGGTAACCGATCAACTGATCCTATTATCTATCCCATCTCACTTTATTTTATCGTATTTGTCCCGTTAATGACAAAAATTCTTTACAGTTTGAGGTTAGAAATTTAGCTTTCTCTGCATGCGTCAGTTTTTTAGCATCTTTATGCCCTTATTGGGTATTAAATTCTAAATTACTTGTTAATTCAATGATTTTGTAAATTACTGTAGTCAACATAAGTATAATTCAATCCCTAAAAAATTAAACTGATACCTTATTTAGAGCATAAGATATTCGTTTCTGTCAATCCACTCATTTCTGACACTTAATAATTTTGAAGACTTTTTTTTGTAATTTTGTTCGATATTTACATGTAATAGAAATGTTTACAACTTAAATTATTGAAATTTTATGAATTTATGAAGAATTTACTATTTGATTATTTTTTTTTTTTTTTTGGATTCTTTTAAATTTTGTCATTACGTTTAAAATTATTTTGAATTCTTCCCACCCTTTAATTTGTACATTTTATTGATGTAGAAAAACCAGAAATATACGTATTGATAAAAAGTGGATAAAGTGACCGATATTGAAATTTATATATTAAATTTGTATTTACAACTGTTAAATTAGACATTTTTCAAATTTGAACGTTTTAGTTATAAATTGTGAAACTCAAAATTGAATTCCACTTCATTTAAAATTATTAATTTCCATTTTCCTGAAACTCAAACGAAAGAGTAAAAAAAATCATTATTAATACATAATTAATAATGAAAATAAAATGAATTTGAACCATTTAAGAACCAATTATCACGCCTTCTCAACACTTAATCCAATTTTATTAATTAATTTTTGCAGCATTTTCTCTAATTTCACACTTCATTCTTCGCACCTAAGGGATCAATGGTAAATGACTATAATGTATACTTTTATTTTCTATTTTTTTTAAAACAATCACTCGAATCATTTTTGAAGAAACAAAGCTCAAGAATAAAAATTAGAAGATGAAAATTAAAAATAAAAAACTTTTCCTAATCTTTAATTTTAAACTGATTAATTCTTTAGGGATTACCAAAAATGCCATGTTGGTACTATGAGAAGAAGAGCTTAAAAAATACACCTTCTATCCAAGATGGCATTGACTATGACACAGAATGTCGATACAGAAAAGAAGGTGCACGATTTATTATCGATACTGGCACAAAAATGGACCTCGGATACAACACAATGGCTACTGGAGTCGTTTATTTTCATCGATTCTACATGTTCCACTCTTTTAAAACTTTTCCACGCTACGTAAGCAGAAATTTTTTAATTAAAATGAAAAATTGAATAAATTAATTCTATTTTATTCTATTCTATCAATTCGTTAAAAATTATAACGTTTTTCAGATGACTGCATGTGGCTGTTTATTTTTAGCTGGTAAAGTGGAAGAAACTCCAAAAAAATGCAAAGACATTATCAAAACAGCAAAAACTTTGCTCAGTGATCAAAAGTTCCTGACTTTTGGAGAAGATCCTAAAGTAAGTTTCTGCACCTTCATTTAAATTACAAAATAAAATGTATTTTTGAAATTGAGCCTTCTTGAGAAATAACATTTTAAATGATACCAAAATTATTATCGCGGAATAAATATAATTACAAAAGCCTAAAAAATTGTCTAGGCAAGAAGTTCTCGCGACCAGTTTAAACGTTGATTAAAGGGCGAAACGGATTTTTATTTACAGGAAGAAGTAATGACACTAGAAAGGATTTTACTACAAACAATTAAATTCGATCTACAAGTTGAGCACCCATATAGTTATTTATTAAAATACGCCAAGTGTTTAAAAGGTAACTTTTTAAGTCTATGAATCTTTTCGTTATTTCACCATTATTAATTTCATACAATAATTAACTCTTTCTTAATTTCAGGCGACAAGAACAAGTTACAAAAAATGGTACAAATGGCGTGGACGTTTGTAAACGACAGGTAAAGTATTTATTTTAAAAAACTTATATTTAATGTAGTCTATTCAAAATACTATTCTGTTTTTATTTTTTGCTGCAGTTTATGCACGACTTTATGTCTTCAATGGGAACCGGAAATAATAGCAGTCGCACTAATGTACTTAGCTGGAAAACTAAGTAAATTTGAAGTAGTCGACTGGCAAGGAAGACAACCGAAACATTTAAGATGGTGGGATATGTTTGTAGAAGACGTTACGATGGACCTTTTAGAAGGTTCGTTCCTTTCAATAATTAATTTTTTTATTGCCAAACTTTCAAAGTTCAAAATTGAAACTAAGAACCCAATTGGAATTACCTACAAGGATCTGATTTATTTTCCAGATATTTGTCACCAAGTTCTGGATTTATATTCTCAAGCTAATAACGCGAAACCACCGGACTCGCCTCCTTTAATTCCCTCAAACGAAGCTATTAGAGAAAGATTAGTCGCGCCACCTTCTATAGAATCTGCATCGAGCACGCCAAATGGTTAGTAAAAATTGCCTATACAAATTTTTAAAGAAGATTTTAGACACTTAGAATATTTTTCGTTTTCAGTTTTAAATTCCGGATGAAATCTACTAACCTATTCTTCTTATATTAAACTTTATTTCCAATCTTCTACTTTGAACATCTTCTTTAAATTTCCAGCAATGTCTTCAGGAAAAGTACCAAAAACGGAACAAAGTTCGGCGCCAACGAATGGTTGTGCTCCCTCGGAAGTGAGTGAAAATTCGAAGCCATTAGAACTTCCTGCACATTTTCCACCATATCCTACGAATTTTCCGAATACTACAAACTATCCGCCAGTTTATCCCCCGACGAATATATCAGTACCACCTCCGAGTGTTAACGCATTGAATCATATTGCACCAACGACCCATAATTTAGGTACTCCCAGTTCTGTTAGACAGATTCAAACTGTAACAACTCCAACACAACAACCCTTTCCTTCCTATGGTTATCCTTCGAATTCATCATTTTTCTCTGGTGGAACACCCACTGGATCTTCCAGTAATCCACGTTCCTATTACCCGTCGCAATCCTAGGTTATAATGATTTCCCATTGTTTTTATTACTACATACTACTGCTGCTGCTCCTACTACTCTACTACTACTACTACCATCAAACATTCTATACGTTGACATTGTACGTCGTACATCATCTGGGTGTATTAAATTCTTTTTTAATAAAATACCATGTAAATACCGTGCAACCTTCGTTTGCTCTTTTTCCCTATTTTTAATTCTGGGTGGTAACTTAGTTACCTTTATTTTTATTCCTTCTTTTCAATCTTAAAATTCGTGAATTTTCGTTTTACGAAATAAAGTTTTATTAATTCTGGAATATTAGAAAACAAGAATCAATTTTGAAAAAATCTTCAACAATCACTAATTGTTCAAGCTTCAGGCACTATTGAAATTTAATTAATGTGTGTAGACCAAGCTGTGAGGTCTTATGATTGTTTACAGTTAATCAACTAGGACTTTCTTAAGAGGAATTAATTATAATTGGAATAATTTACATGTAAAGATTACCTTTATTAAAATACCCACTTCGAACACAAGAAAATTCTGGGAGAGATCGATTTGTTATTTCAGAGAACAATTCTACCAGTGGATGTGCACTTTTAGAATCTAAGGCAAAATTGTCAGTGTATAAGACAAAAAGAATACCGTAAGATCCTTTTATTTCTGCAAATGAGAGAGCTGAAAAAAAGTAATTTCGGTTAAAAGATGACTAACTTTTGAACATGAATTTATTTTTTGATGCTTTTACTACATACGTCAAAATTAAACTTACCGCCTGCAGCAACGCCTGAGATAATGTTAGGTTGACTTAAATGGGGCGCGTTAACTTTCCACGAATTCCTGGCATCTTTAGTAGACAAAGATTTCAAAAATGAAGGAGCACTGCAATCTTCATTACTTTTTAATTGCGATATATGGCAATTTGTCAGCGCAATTATTTTCTTCGCTTTCGATAAAATACTTTGTACCTATAAAATACAGCAATATTAGTAAATTAAAAATATATTAATTACATTATTTTTTCTATACTCACAATATCAATAAAATCTCCCGCTTCTGTTAAATCAAGTTCTGTGCTAACAATGCAAATATACAAAGTACTACTAACTTCGTAAAGAATCGAAGACTTTTTATGTGACTCATGTTTTATAATACAAACTTCTTTTGCGTCACTAAGTACACACTCTTTCGTAAAATCTACAAAATAAAAAAAGACAATTTTAATAGTCTGAAAATGGTTTAAAAATACATATATATATATATATATATATATAATAATGGTGAATAATGATTATTACCAACAACCATATCACCTTCGACAATGATTAATTTTTCAAAGAATGACGGCTCTTTTTGTACCCATTCGATTGAAAACTCACTAGAAATAAAGTACATCTATTACTTTTCCTAATTTCTAATCGATAAAGTTCAAAATTATGAGAAACTTGCAGTAATCGGAGTAATTCAACGCATATCATTAAAAGTGAGGTTAGATATAGGTTTTATAAAACTTACGATTCTTTTTGCGAACTTTCTTGCAATTCTTCATCGTCTTCATCTAACCAAAACGCTCTGGATGATGGTTGCATTATTTCACCGAATAGGGGATTCATATTCACCTTTTTTCACGGGATTTTATTAATATATGTAACACTTTTATGTATCACTTTCAAAAATGCCAACAAGCGTTCGTATTTTCGTAATCTCGTATTTTGTAAACATGCATGTCACGAAACCGAAGATTACCGAAAATCAACGATCATTTACGAAATACAAATTTATAGTTTTGAAACTTTTGAAATTAAAATTTGAAGCATTTTTAATGTAAATACAAACAAAAGTACCTACTTAAAACTTGGAACACTTCCAGTTTCGGGCGTTGTCAAATTTAAAAACTTTGCATTTTAATTTTAATGCTTTCAAAATTAATTAGACAAAGAATAAGAAAATTTTCAAATTTGGAGATCGATATTGCAATTCATTTATTTATCAAAGTACTCGCCTATCAAATATCAGTGATTTACAATTATTTATATAATATGGTAAAAAAGTATAAAACTCTTACGTCATAATTTGTGATTTGAAATGTCATGTATTGTAATATTCTTTTCAAAATCTAATGTCATAATAACAGTCTCATGAACGACTGTTACACTTTTAATTTCATTTTTATTCATATACATCCCACAAAAACAGGGTATGATACAGGATCGATTCACTTGCATTCTTTTTTTTAAAACCCAAAAGATGCCGGATCGATGTAAAATCCTGTGTTCATAACTGCACGTTCGATGCGGCAATTCAGAAGTTATCTACATCAATTCATCATTTACCGTTGAATGCCTGAATCTGCATCCCTCTACTCTGAAATACATTTATCTAATACTTGTTGCATACAGAGCCTCGCAACAGGTCCGAAAACTTGAAGTGCACCTACCAACGAGGATTGTTAAGTCCATTAAAATTTGAAGTTCATAAACGTATTTCAAAGATCACCTCGACGCACATTTTTATTTCATGACCTAAGGCAGGGGTCCCCAAAAAATTGAGGAATACGGACCACACGTCTCACAATTATCAACGTTCATATTTAGAAAAATTATCTATCCCTTCCTCTAAAAAAAACTCGTATTTTCACAAATTTAATTCAATCTATGTATAAAAAAATATATACATAGAAAATTTTTACATGAAAATGAGACGTGCAGACAAAAATTCATAAATACCGTGCTGAAAGAAAGTGATGCCTGCATAAATAAAATCTGATTCATACTTCCAACTTGAAGATTTTGAATCCATAGCTAAAAGAAAAACATTTTAAAAAATTGCATATATTATGATACATATATGCTTTCATTAAATTCATCAATCCAATTCGTCGCCCGCTGTGTATAAAATCGTGAGGACCCCTTAGTCTAAAGAGCCTTAAAATACTCCTTTCAATATCATGTACTTAACGCGAGAGCAATATATCTCCCAGCCAAAACCATATCGCTGATGGCAACGCTTGCTGTCTCTTTTTGCTCGGTGAATCAGTAACAGTGTTAAAAAAATTGCGTTGTAATAAGGCAAAATGTCATTGGCCAAACTTAAACAAGCAATGGACCAGTGAAGAATAACATCACCGAGGTAATTTGGATGACGCACATGTCCCCATATACCAGATACTATCAGCTTCTTCCCTCGAAGAGTCGGTATCGTTTCCAAACCTAAATAGTAAATAATTAGTTTAAATATTAAATCATGAAATCTTCGCTTTTTGAAAATGATTTTGCTCTGTTCTGTTCACTTACGGGCTAGACTCGGAGCTAGTGGATTTCTTCTGAACAGGTCCTTTTGAGAATTGCAGTATCTGTAAAGTCCGTAACCGATAAAGAAGGTAACGACGAGAAGAGCCAGAATGTATGGAGATTGAGAGATACTAGAAAATTTAATATTAGACATTAGACATTAGTAAAATTAAATGAATAATAAATTTAAAAATCGAAGTTGAATACTATTTTCATAACAAATACGCACTTGTTATAGAGGGCATATCTTGCAGGTAGAGTAGTGAGGAATGGATACATGAGATATCCAATGCAAAGCATGTATCCAGTTCCCTCGTACATAACTTCAAAGGAAGTTAAGAAAGCAGCTTCGAAAATTAACCCATCGAGGAGATAAATTATCTGGAAAATTGCAGCAATAAGGGCCGTTGAGTTTATGGTTGAAAGGGAAAGAGGCTGAGATGCTTGGAAAACTTTGACGAGTACAGCCGTTGATACTAAAATCTGAAAAAAAGTATATAAAATTTTGAAACTTTCCAAACTTTTCCGAGTCAGAAGTAACCTTAGATTATTTAATACCTAATTTTCAATAAAGAATAATAATTACCGATCCAATTAAAGTTGCCCTGATGAGACTGAATTTCACATCCAAGTGTCCCACACGTGGATTAGTTTCCCTTCCTTGCCAGAAATCATAGATTGGATTATTCGTGAGAGCGTACATATTCAAATTAGCCACCGAAGTTCTTCCGCCTTTGATGTAGAGAGCAATTGCTAAAAGTGCACCATAAATCCATCCGACGATCGTCAACTGCAAACTATTATTCAAAATATAGTCGCTGATCTTGTATCCTTTGTACTCAAAAATTCCAAATGCAATCAAAGTCGCAAGTCCAGTCAAGAAACCTGCAATCATAATAAAATAAGAATATTAAAATATACCAATTTGAATGTATTAATGAATTAACTCTACATTAAAATAATGAAAACAAACAAATTAATAAAGCAAGCAACACAGGAATTAGATCACAACTTTAAAACTCCACATGTAAATTAACTAAGCCACACACAATGATCTGCACTATGTAATCCAGGTGTGTTAAAAGGTTTAGTACCCATTCGTCACGCATCGTTTAATCAAAGGCCTTTTGTCTGTGTTCAGAGTAAACCTCCAAGTCGATATTATACGCAACTAAATTATCCACTTCCACAGCGCCAGAATTACCTTTTGTAAGGGCTTGATTTCTAGAAAAATATATTGCTGAACCCCGATTTTAAAAATACAGAGAACCTTGATTTGGTGAATCGATAAGTAAAGACTGGGAACTAAACCAAGTGACAGGAAAAAAAAAAAAATTTGCCTAGAGAAGAAAGTGAGAAGAGCTTGACTGGTGATAATTAGGAACAATACTTTTAGTCGTTGAAAGTCCTGCAATTATGTGAAATGATTAATGATCAGAAAATTTTAAATTACTCTCATTGAAATATAACAATTTTGTATATTTCATGTAAACAGCCTGATTTAATACGTTCCATTGATCAGAAACAAATTTTAAACGACCAAAAATAATGATCTCTAATGATAATGTTAACTGTTAGATGTGTTAAATATGAAGTTACCATTTATTCGGTACTGGAGTCTACCTATCCTGGTCTGTTGACCATCGATAACCCTACCGATAGGCAACAAATACATTATAGCCACGAAGAGCAGATATGCCGCATACAACAAGAATGCATTAGGATTTAAGTAAGTTTCGAAATCCTTAGACAAGTGAAATTTGCTTGAAATACTGCATCGGCCATTCGAGCAAGCGAACTGTGGTAGAAGAATGCTAAGAGGCCCAATGATTATTAGCAATAAAACCCCAAACCATCCTCCCCACTCTTGTGGTTTACTGACAAGATCGATTTCTTCTTTGTGCTTTTCCAGAGCTGCAGAGTCTTCATCCCCCTCGTAGTGCAGGATTTTTGGCATATTCTGTAACAAATTATTTTCAAGTTGATTAGAGTTAAGCTCTGTCCTCTCTTGACGAAAACAGAACAATTTTTTTCTCCCTTACTTCATTTCTTTCCATGGAAAATCCTCGTTCTTTGCTTTCCCTTAAGCTATCGTACGTGAGACCTTTTCTATCGATTGGAAGAGAAGAAGCGCGATCGATGTTTCTCATCATCAGCTTAATTACTGCTTGGTCCTGAGCGGCTTTTGCAGTGGTCGTCATGATTCTTATCGAACGTCTTGTTGTTGGTCCAACATCGCGGAGGCGGGATTGAAGAGGAGCTGACTCTGACTCGTCATCTCGAATACTTCCACTAGCTTCGCTTGAACCTTCTGTAAAAAAATATGGTTGTTAATCAACATTTTGATCCTTATTTTGTTAAATTAAAGTATCTTGTACATATGTATTATAAGAAATTCTAAGAATTTTACCTTTTCGATCATCATCCGACAGAGAAACTTGTGCGAGTCTCGCACTCCGAACTGGCAATTTTCTACTCTGGGCAGTAGGTCGTCCTGGAGACCTTCTACTGGGAGATCGTCTACTTGGAGAATTTCGAGAAGGACTTTTTTTCGGCCGTCCTTTCGTTCTCGTTGCACTTCTCGACGTTCTGGTTGCCTGAAAAATCATTCAAAATATATAAAAATATGCAAAATATGATAAACATATTCGATATCAAAGTTACATGTCCTTTTGCTTTATTTATCTCGTCCAAAATATTTATTTCTAAATACTACTCAGTCTTTTTTATTATGTGGGTTAAAATATCAGAAAAAAATATTTTTTGCAACGTATTCAACTTTTTGCGTATCTTAATTGCAAAATATATGTCCCCTTTGTAGTAAAATGAAGGTAACTTGTACAAAATAATAGTTTTTCACCAATAATTTATTTTTCTTCACAAAATACTTCGAATAAGTACCTAATCATATGAAGACGAGAAATTCAACGTCTGTTTATTTATTTATTGCAAAAGCAGATAAAGTAAAGCTGTTTTAGATAAATTCCATACTAATCTTATGTAAATAAACCAGTAACCCTCTAAGCTTAAGAAAACGCAGAAGGAAGTATTAGTGCGTATATCCTATAATTAAAAAGGTTAAAAAGGCATTGAACTTCAGGAATGCAATTCTAGAACTCAAAGAACGGCAAGTAGCTTGAAAAATTCCACAATGTTTACCAAACTTGGTTAACGCGCTCATAAATCGTAAAGTCCCCGCGTTTAACTCCGATGCGCTTCCATCAAATATAAACAAAACACAAGACAGAAAAATAAAAATTACCTTGAGATCTCCTTCTTTGAGGGTGATTTCGGATCCTCCTTTTAACTGAACACGGTAATTGGTTCCTCTCACATTGATGATCTTTGCTTTATGAAATTCTCCTGACTCCGGCGTTTTCGCGAGGACTTCCTCGCCTTCGATGAACTTCATTATTCTCTGTACATAAACAAACTTTTTATGACGTTTTGTTCCCTTCAAAATTACACTTTAACATTTACAATCTATTTCTAATTCCAAGTTTCCAACCCGGATAAATATCGCGGGAAACTATTAATAAATACGAAACAGGGAGTGTTTATGTAACTTATTTGTTGAAGAATTTATTCGGAGCAGGTTATGTGGAATTTTTATTAGAGTGTAACGGTAAACGATTGATTTTGACAAAAAGAAAAAATGCCGCGAACACATTCACAGAAGATGTTTATAGGATTTCTCATTTACATAGCTAGTGCTCCACAAAACGGAGCAATTCAAACCAGATTGCACACTTGGAGCAATAAATTGTCGGCTTCTTGAATTAAACTCGAGCTCTAGATAAGTGTAATCACATGAAGAAAACTTACGATAAATTATATTCAGATAAACGCATATATATTTTTTCACTGCATACGTGACTTTGTACACAACGTTTTATCCACTGTAACCGAGGTTATAATTAACACTGTTTTTTTTCATTACAACACAACGTATAGACGCCAACTAAACGATTGCGTTCCTAAATTAGATAATTTGAAACCACGCAAATGGCGCGTCGCGTCGTCAGTGCTGCCAATGTCAAAGTCTCAAATTCCAAACTACACGCGCCAAATTGGAATCTAAATTTATAATTGTACGTTAAAAAATTTATTTATGTGATTTATGAATATTATTTGCATGGAAATGTATTTCCAATTATTCTTTATACACGATAATTAAATCTTTGATTACTAATTAAAAATATACTAGTCATTTAAACTCAGATACGAAAATCGAAAAATGAGTGCATATGAAATAATATAGTAAGCTACACTTATTTACAAACCGTTATTAAAATTTCAATGAAAAATAAAATTGTGAATATATTCATGCGATTATTTTTTTTAAAGTAATTTACTGCGGAATTTGATTGGAATAAAGATATTCTGTGAAAGTTTCTTCGGATAAAATAATTGTTAAATCTATGGTTAATACACTTTACTGTATAATTAACTATAATCACGATAATTAACGATTTCTAAAGAATTTCCATTGTAAAATTGAAAATTGAGAAGTGGTAGCACTGCAGATTCAAAAAAAAAATAGATTTTCTCTACAAGCTACAATGTAAGGGCCAATGTAAAGGCAATATCGATTCAAGAGATGTTCTGATTGGTCAGTAGAAGTTGGCGTCACCAGGAGAGAGATTTTAATTATTAATTTATTCACAAACCCCACATTAAAGTAAAAAAAAACAATAAGAAAATAATTGATAAAAATTAATGCAAAATATGATTTCTCTATTAGTTTTTTATGTTATAAAATTTGTAACTAAAGCGTATTTGCCTTTTTTTATTTTCCCGCCCTGTGTTTAGGAACGCGAGGACGCATAACTTTCCAGCGCCATCTAGGTGGAATTTGAATCTTATAGCTCGTCTAAATTCAAAGATATTTCAGATTTTCATTGTTTTATTTACGAAAATGATGTAAACTTATGGTTTTATAGAATTTTGCGGGATATTTTGAATACTTTACACTTTGGACATTCATATTTTGATATAAAAATATACAAGGGTAACATAAGCTACAAGGTTTTTTTTATGTTTATATTTTTACGTCACACAGAATTATTGACTTTTTGCGATAAATGGAAGGATTGTAGCTTCTCAGAAAAGTGCTTGGAATTTACTGCACTTTCGCCATGGAATCGATCGAACAGGGACATGTAATTATTTTAAGAAGCTAATTTTATTTTGCAGTCTATCGATTTTAAAACTTAACCTATAATCCACCTTTTTAAAGAGAAAAATTATCTTCCAGTTTTACAGAGAAAATATTTATCTATTTTAATAAGAGTTTATTATGAACAGAAATATATATATTTTTTTTGGTTATACATTTTTAAGATTTTAATATATTTATTTCAGAAAGGTTCCAATACAAACTTATCTAGAAACGGAAAGGATTGTGGAAAATTGACAGAAGTTTTGGGCTCGCAGTCAGAATCTAATAGAAAATATGCTCTCCCTCACAAATTGAACAAAAGTTCAAGCAAAAATATTTGTTTATTTGAAGAGCCATTTATAAAGATAAAGAAAAGTTAGATTGAAGATGAAATTTTTAAATGTTTAAAATAACTTTCTTTAGATTCTTTTAAGACTAATGATTCGATTTGCTAAATTGTTATAAAACTTTTTTCAGAGGGTTCGGAGGCATTGTTGAGAGTACATGAAAAACTAGCAGATCTTCAAAATCAATTAGAAGTCCAAAGAAAAAAACTACTACAGGCTGAAGAAGAAAAATTAATTTTGCAAGAACAAGTAAACTACCGAATTTCCGAATTGAACGAAAATGGGAGATCTTAAAGTATTTATTTTCTTACAGTTGTTAGACCACAGCAAATTTAGTACAAGTTTAGGGGCAGTTTTGGGCAACCTTTTATGGCACGCTTCAAATGTTCCAAAAGTTATAGATATTTGGATTACGAAGGTATCTTCTGAATCTTTTTATAAATTTTTAAAGCCACTTCCGTAAAATTTACTAAAAATGTTTTTATTATAACTTAAAGTTATCATTTCAAAATTTATAATTTTATAAAATGTAATTATAGAAAAAAGTTTATAAAAAAACAAATATAAAAAGATCTCTCGGGTTTTTTTTAAACTAACCTTTGACCTTATTTTTAATTAATTGTTTTTATATTTGAAATTATAAAAACAGCTTTTTTTCTTGAAAACAGTGAACTTTGAAGAATAAAATATGGTTAAATACTAGAAATAAAATATTCAATTCAGGGCCGAGAGTTTTAAATTTTTGGCTTAGTTCCAGTTTCACAGTAAATTCGATGAATTTCTTGGAGCAGTGAATGGTACCTTTTCTTCATTCATAAAAACATATGGGGAAGCTGATCTTCCAATCGATAGTGATGAATGCCAATTCGTAATGAGTCTATTGGGAATTACTGCGAATGCAACTGCAATTCCAGAAGGAAGACAATTTATAGTAACAAGAGAGACTGGAGAAGATCTCATCCGACACCTTATTGAATATTTTTCCTACTTGCAAACGCCTCCAAGATATCCTCTGTGGAGGTTCTATCTTCATTTTAATTTAAATTTACTCTTCTATTCCGAAACTATTCAATCAAACTAATTTTACAAACGAGACATATTAGACATTTGTTTTTTTTTTTTTGAAGAAAATAATTAAGGAAAAAAAAATTAATTAAAGTGTAATTAAAATTAGCTGTTTGAATAACAGCTTTGCATTTCAATTATTCAGGACATTGTGGGACAATTTGAAATTTCTTTATGAATTCCAATCCCACAAAAAGTTGATATGCTGCAGAATAATTATCTACAACATTTACCCATATACTTATGTATATGTATATGTGTGTATATATATATATATATATATTCAAAGCGCCACTGCGGTGCAACATTGAATTTTCACCAACCTTGAATTTTTACCTTGACCTTAAGACAGTTTGCTTTTTAGTAATAAAAATATTTCTAATATTTTAAATCCTCTCAAGCTCAACCAAATGCCAATCTCAGTTTTTTCTAAATTTCTTTTTTTTTAATTACAAGAATTTTACAAAAGTAATTTGTATAAAATGTAAAAAAAAATTAATTAGTAATTAGATAGATTATCAAATTACTCACGAGAAAAAATATAAAAAGATAAATCGACCACTGATTTATTGCTTCCAATTAAAGAATTTCTCATCAAATCCTTGATCAAGTTTTTTTTTTTAATATAAAAAAGACTACATTGTATTTTAAATGAATGTGGCACTACTTGATAAAGAGTAAGGGTGATAAATAAATCATTCGTGACTCATCAACCTACAGAAGTGATAAGAAAGACAAAAGCTCGTTGAAGGCGTAAAGAGTCGTTTATTTGATTGACTATTAATTTTCTCAAGATAACTCAAACAAAACTTCAATATGCTAATTTTTATTTCCGCAAAAAAAAAAAAAAAATTACGGAAGGAAGATAACAAGTCCCCTATATAATGTAATTCTTGTCAATCTAATCGAGCTTAATAAATTATTGTTTTAATTTACTTAATTCTTTCGCTTCTGTTCGAAATTCCTGAACAATTTCTAAACTATAGAAAATGATTAATTCAAATATTGATCTTACTTGAAATTAAATTTAAAATAATTTAAAATAAATATCTTTAAAGAAACGTTTTCAAAAATTGTAATAAGAGATTTGATGGCAGGTTGATATATTATTAAGTTTTATAAAAATATTAGTTGACACTAATGAAATAAATATTGTTTCAGACTAATATTAACCATTCTGTACAACGTCAGCGTGAATGAAACTGGAGTGCGGTGGCTGCTAGATTTTCAAGTGGCAGATAATGTTTTAAGTCAGTGTTTGAAAGAATCCACACCAAAGGACTTAAATCTACTTTCCCTTAGTATTCTCCACTCTATAACTTATGATCTAGCTGATCCCAAACACCTGCAAGAAATTCTTCAGTCTATTCCACTCGAAAAAATGGATAAGATTGCTCTTTCTGGAGAGAAACAAATGGTCACAATGACAAGGGAAATAAAGAAGAATTTGAAAAAAGCAAGAAATTTTTTACATTTTAGCAAAAAGAAAACAAAGAACGAATGAAGTCAAGGCTTTCACATCCTATTGATTTTTAAAAACATCTCTGACACACTTTCGAAAAAGGAAAATCAATTCGGCTGAATTTCTGTCAATCTACTTGAATTAGAAAAATTATTAGAATTAGTGTAACTCATTTTCGTAAAGTAAAGTAAGATAAAGTCTACCAATATTTTTTAAGGCAGCATAT
The DNA here is from genome assembly GCA_904066015.1 of Synergus gifuensis. NCBI lineage: Eukaryota > Metazoa > Arthropoda > Insecta > Hymenoptera > Cynipidae > Synergus > Synergus gifuensis. The sequence continues at coordinate 364,421 of CAJFCO010000168.1, forward strand.
TTGTTTTTTATATTGTTTACAATTCGGGTAATAAATAATTTGAACCATATTCGGTTTATGTTTATTAGATTAGATGGGAAAGAAAAATATAAACAAGAAAACAAGCTTTATAAGTTTGTGTATTTAACTTTTAGAGGGGAACTTTAATCATTTTGTCTTAATATGTGTCATGCCTTAAATATCAAAAGAATTTTTACGATCAATTAGGCATTCACGTGATCAGACCAGTACGTGTCCCTATTTTTTTAGAGTATCGACAAATATTAAAAAAAATATTAATATTCTTTAAAATATTTTTTTTTCTTTAAAAATCTTTATTTCAATTAACGGAAAACTGTTTGACTTCTTTTTTTAATTAAATCTAAACAATGAAGTGTTTATTAAATTTAACTTCAAAGGTGTTTTCTGACTGAATTTGTTAAGGAATCTCTTTTATTGCTGCTTTTGCTTACTATTATTTTTATTTTTAAAAAGAGAAAAACCCTGTATAGAAAAAGGGTGTGAGAACTGTTATTACGCACAAAGATTCAATGTCACAATATTTCCCTACAAACCATAGAGTGCACATGATCTACTATGTAATCTAATAAATTCTTATTAGGCAGTTTCTCGCAACGCTTGAGAAATCGTATAATTTTACAAATTACAAAATTTACGAAGTTAAGTTTAAATTCAGCTTTTAGTTAATAGTTTCTATAAAATCATACTATTTTTGTAATTATTCGAAGAAGATATTGTGGAATATTTCAAATTGAACAGAACGCAATGTTTTCTAATTGAAAGCTTTTTTTTTAAAGCGTTTAAAGCACTAAAATTTTCCTTTTGACGTTGATGAAGAAGCTTTTGACTACAAGTGAGAATAGAGTTATGTCACAATGCTCTGTAGTACAAAACAGTGTCTGCACTAATTCATATAAAGTGTGCTTATTCTAAAGTGAGGTAAGGAAAGTGCTAATGAGATGATGCCGAGGTTCATAGCAAGTATGAATGAGTAATTATTTAACTTTGAATAGCTTTAGTACAGATAATAATTCCACAAACGCATTGTTTAGGAATTTGTATTTTGATAACAATACCTAACAATAAGTAAATATTTCATAAGTTGGTAATGTGTTTTATTCATTTTCAAAACATTATACTTATAAAAATTAAAAGCAAACAGTGTCATTTTGTCAAGTTTTCCTGATTTTGATATAAAAAAAAAATCTGCCCGCTTCACGGGCGCATTCTCATCGCGCGCTTTTGTGCCCTTCGTGAAGTTTGCGCTTTACAGGACGCTTGAACCTATATGTTTTTTTCTTAATTTAATTAAATTATATATTTTGTATATATAATTTATATTTTTTAATTTTAATTAATTTTTTTATATTTGTAATTTATATTTTTATATATTTTTTAAAATTTAATTAAATTAAATTTAAATTAAATTAAATTAAATTTAAATTAAATTAAATTACAGCTTTGAATGCAAAATTTAACTAATTTACTTAAGGTTCTATCGACCTTAAGGAGCACATTCTCATCAGGGCACTCGCGCTTCGCGCTCGATATTTGATTTAAAGCTCGCGCTCCGCGCTCGGCTCTGTTTAACAATATTTATCACGATTAAAACGAAAACTACTCATCCTATTGAAAAATGGCCAAAAGAGAACTTGTAGATCTTTTTAAGGCGAATAATTATGTTTCTTATCATTTTCTTTGCATCTCGCGTTTTTTGGCTCAAAATTTGAATTTTCGATTTTTTAAGGAAATTCAAAAAGCTGTTATGCGGATCCTATAGGCCGTTCAAAAAGAAACATTTTTCATCTTTAGACTTTTTTTCATATCGTGCGTTGTTTGGCTTCTAATTTATGTTTTCTTTCATTTTTGGGGATTTTCAAAATGTTATGTCTTTCAATTTTTTTTTATCCAAAAAGGTCATTAAGAAGAATTGTTCGTCTTTTTGAGTACTACGAACGTGCGTCATTAGAATTTTTAGATTAAAAAAAAAATGGTTTCAAAATTTTTCAAAATGTTCCAACTTTTTGAATTTTTATCCAAAATGGCTGGCCAACGAACTTGACCTTCATTTTAGGACACTAAAAGAGTATACCAAAGGACAATCCAATCTGTCAATTCTTTCGAAAGTTATCGTGCTCACAAACTAAAAATCTACACACACACACACACACACACACACGTAAAAACCTGTTTTTCGGGTTCAGGGGGTCCCAAAACGTGGACATTTGACAAAAACTGGGGGGGTCAAATTTTACACAAATCGAATACCTTCTCTGATGAGAATATAAAAAAAGAAATTTAAATTTTGAGATAAATGCATTCCTATTTTTAATTTTAAATAAAGCAAATTCAATTTAATTCGAGGAATTTTTAAAGAGATTTGAAAGAATTTCAACGGAATTCAAAGCATCTCACAAAAGATTTCAAGTGACTTCAAAGATATCAATAAGGAATTCCGTATAATGTTATTGGATATTCCGGGATTTTCATAGATTTCAAAGATTTTCAGAGATTCCAGAAAAGAGGGATTTCAAAAGATTCATTGAGATTCAAAAGAATTCAAGTGAATTCAAAACACTACAAAAGATTTCAGGTGATTTTACGTAATTAAAAAACTTGAAAAGATTTACAAGAGATTTCAAAGGATTTCAAGGATATTTCTAAACTTTAAGAGAATTCAAAGGATTTAACGGAATTTCGTAAAATTTCACGGATTAATACACGGAATTTCAAAAGATTTCCCAGGATTTCATTCGATTTCAAGAAATTTTGCGGGATGACTATACGAGAAAATGATTTGCTCTCAGCTTCCCTATGTAATTCCCTCAAACGGAACCTGTCCGAGACTAGTTGGGGGTTGTACGGAGGGATATCGATCGGCTTGGGTTACACTCTGAAAATCGCGCGTGCTCGGTAAAGCGTCGTGCGGCGCCGCGACGTCCCACGTCGTATGAACAGGAACCAAAAGCACAGGAAGGCGACGAAGGAGTAGAAGGCGACGGCCGGCCTCGGTTTATTGATCCCGGGGCGCCGCGGCGCTACCCACCCGCGGGTTCGCCTTCGAATTTTAACATTTTTTTCAACCCCTTCAGCCTTATCGAAAAAACGATATTGTCGAGCGTTATTGTATAATAAACATCGAAAACAAAAGTGTTTTCTGTGTTCAGGACGCGCCAAAAAAAGTCGCGGTCGAGGCGCCGCGACGCTTTCCTGGTTCATCTCGATGCGTCGGCGTCCTTCTCCAGGAGGAGCCGCCAAGAGCAGTCCTCGAGCGATTCTCTGGAAACATACCAAGAGCCCTAATTTTGCTTTTCACTGACCCACAAAAGACAAACTAGCCCAGTGAAATTTCATTTTTCCTTAAAAAAAATAAATAAATAAATAAATAAGAAAAATAAAATAAAATAGTCGACCCTCCCGGGGAGAGCCGCAGAAAAGATGGGGAGCGCGGGATAAAGTGAAGCTTAGGAGATCCGTCTTAAATAATATAAATAATTTCTAAGTTCAGAAAGTGAACAGCGATATTATTTTTTTAATTTTGGAGAAATTTAAAATCAAAGTGTGTGAACATTTATTCGCGCTCCGGCGCTGAAATGGGCCCCACCGGCAGTCGAGAGAGCCAATTCGAGGAGCAAATTGGCGATGATGATGGCCTACAAATTAATCCAAGAACTACCTCGAATCATGCTGTAAGTTCATTGAATTCTCTTCAGTTTTGAGTATTTTATGAATTTTATGTTGCTTTCGTTGAACGGTGCTCTGGAATTTAATTTTGGTCCATCACCAATTCTGCCATTCTTCATTTTATTCCTCTCAAACGTCTTAAACTTTTATTCCGTATAAAAGAATGATTTTTATTAACTTTAAGAGTATAACTTTACTGAGACAAGATCAATTTTTCCTCGAAATAAAAGAAATCTGATGTTGTTAATGTTGTTGATGATTCAATGTGAATTCTCTGCCAATTTGATAACATTGTGAAATAAATATGGATATAAAATTATAACGAAATTTAGTAAATTTGAATTTAAAATGATTAAAAGTTGTATATTTAGTTCGTATTTTACTTTTTAAAGCTAAAATCAATCAAAGTTTATTATTGTAAACATCACGTGCCCTTAAAAAACTTCAAATTTCAAAAGATTGCTCTTTAAAATTTCTAGTTTAAATATATACAAATTTGTTGGCTTTCAAGACAAAAAGTATCTTTGTTTCGAAACATTTCTGTAAAATATGATAATTTCTTTTATTTCAAATAGTTATCAAAATCAATTACGTAACAATAATTATAGAATGTCTGAAATTGCAAAATTTTTACTGACTCAACAGCAACAAACATAAATCATTTTCCGTTGTATAATCTCTTTCATGTTTTTAGCACACTTTTCGACTTAAAAATAGCCGTTAGTAAGACCAACGATATAGAATAGTTTTCATGCTACTACAAAACTTCTCTAACATTAGTTTTTCATTTCAATCCTGATACGAATACCAACCAACTATATTTACATATTTTCTTAAAAACTCACATTAAGAAACGTGATAACAAAAATAGCATTTTTCACCAGAAAACAAATGAAATTTGAAAATATCTTTTTTCAAAATTTTCTATACATCGAAGTAGCAGATTTATCTTTTCCAAGAAAGGTTGTATTGAATTGAAATAAAGAAAAAGTAGCTACTGTTTTACGATAGAGTTCATACCAAAAGAAACCCTTACATTTAATTCCATAAAAAAAAAGTCATTCTGAAAATAAATCTTCCAAAAAAATGGGTGCCAGTGCTTTTTCACTGCTAAGAATAAACGAGATGACATTGCAAAAAGTGCAATGCTGAAATCCGACTAAGTTCGTGTTTTCAAAATTGATTTATACGATCATTTGAATTAGAAAAAACTTTATGAATTTTGTTAAATTGTTTAAAAAGTCTAAAATATTTTGGAAAGAAAAGGCTCAAATTTTTAAAAATAAACCTGCAGTTTCTTTACCTCATTTTAGAATTCTTTGAGTATTTCTCTAAAAGAAGAATCAATTTAAGACCTAAAAATCGAGAAGCTCGAGAGTTTAAAGGGGGTTGAAAACAAAGCGATGATCTTTAAACGTTCTTCTCAAAAATTTTCAAGTCAGCATTCTTTCTCAAGCGGTTCTTTTAGGCTCATCGTTGTAGCAATAGGCGTATCACCAATGCACTTTCAGAGCCGAGAATAAATTTCGTATCAACTTCATATAACTCATATTACCGCATTTTTTCACTAGTTTATGATTAGAAACTCGAGAAGACTTAATGCGTAGAATCGCACGATTTATTACTACTTCATGCAACTTCTATTCATGCAACAGTTGCATTTCTATTTCCTTAGGGAAAATATCGAACAGTTCTACCTAAGTGACTCTGCAATTTATAATATGTATAGAAGTGCTTTCAATATTTTCGAGCACTTGGGGGATTTAATATTCCCCATCAGTAAACAAACTTCATTAAATTAAAAGTACTATACGCAGTAATCATTAGCATTAAAAGTTTAAAAATTAAACTCTTCAATTTTAAAATAAGCTTGAAAGCTTTTAATCTAAACGATTCTGATTTGAATCTTATTTTTAAATTTTCTGATTTGAAGGCATCCGCAGCTCAGACCTAATTTGTAGGCATTGAAAGCTGGGTACTTTAAATGAAGCTATTTGTCAAAGAAAAATAAATTAAAGGCGAAACTATAATTTCAAGTCTATGCTGAATGTTAAATGTTTAACGAAAATAGTCTCTTTCCTACGTTCCAATAATATATTAAACAATCAATCAAATTTTTCTCTTAAAATAGACAAATTTAACATATATTTTTTGGGGAAACTTTTGCAATTTTATAACATTTTGCTATATATATTTTTTCCGATATAAAGCGAGGGTCTATAATACAATTAACGAGATTTTGATCAAGGTTCTTCCTTCTTCCTTCTTGTTGATCGAGTTGTAATGAAACAACTTCAGACACCCTCTTAACTTCTCCTTCGCGCCAAAAATAATTTCGACGCGCCTGACTTCTAAAGGAAAAATAGAAACATGCAGAGAGAATGCAACGATCAATACTCGTTGAACGTCAAAATAATACTCTACTATGCTTCACTATTCACTAGAAATAGATATAGATGCTACTATATATATACTATATCGCAATTTCTTTAAAATAACAAATTAAGTACTCACGAAGCGATAAATTATTATTGGTTCTGGGAAAACTTAGTTACCGAGATGCTCTAAAGTCTAAATCAATTATGTTAATGTCTCTCAAACAGTCGATTATGCTTGTGTGGAAATTTTCCCTGTACATTTTACAAAATTTCGTGACAATTTCTTAAGGATAATTCCATATTTTGAAATATGAAAAATGATATTAAATATTGGAAATTGTCTTAAAAAACTTTTTATTTTCAATGTGATATAGTTAAATTTGTATCAAAAATTCTGAATTTTCAAATTTTCAAATCTATAAATGACGTAACGTTATTGAGTAACTGTTACCCTCCCGCTCCCCTGCATTTAAGGAATTTTCTTAAACTTGGAAAATCATAGACAATTTTGGAATGAATTAAAATTTGAATAAGAGTTTAAGTAAGAATTTTAAAAAGCAAATTGAAACGAAATCTTTCAAATTTTTTCAAACTACTCGCCATAATTCTTTCTCAATCTCTAATTTAGGGTCAGACCATCATTATCAGATGGCATACCACGTCCCATGCGATAAGAGTCTATCAGGCCAGAAAATCTTATTTTCTCAAGGAAAATGTGTGAAAAATCTAATTGGAAATAGCTGCGAGCTTCTGACTGAAAAAAATAATCCCTTCATTCTTTGCTAGATATCGATTGTATTATTACCTAGGATTACAAATTTCCAGTGAATCTAATTGATCCAAAGTCCAATCTCGCTCCCAATTTCAATTTCAAGTGATCAAAACTAAAATATTTGTCGTTTGACTTCCTAGAAATGAACAATTCCTCAAAAACTTTGGAAATAATCAATGTCAAGTTGAAATCAGTGCAAGCTTTCCAATTTGAAAGTCCTTTTAAATTGGTAATATGTAATTCGAATTAAACGACTCAGCAGCTTCTAAGGTTCTGAACGGACTATAACGTTTCCTTCATCAAACTATGTGATTCCATCAAAATAACAACCCACATATCCCAATAAAGCTTCCATTCAAGAATCATCAGAAGTCGACATTTGAGAAGCCACAGCTTACCCTGAAACGAAGAATTAAAAATACAAAGGCACACAATGAACCACCACGTTAAATTTTACCCCAACCATATTCAAGAAGAATCTGATTATCTGATCATCGTACCACTTTCCCACTTCTATATTGTCGTCGGATCTCTATTATCTCTAACAATTAGACCCAATTGCTAGAGCCTGACACGATCAGCACGTGAAGATCGGTTTCATGAAAGAAGTCACAGTCTAATAATAAGTACAACACAACACTGAATCAAAAAGAATTCTTCCTCATCTCTGACGTTTTAGATGATTTAGATCTAAATCGTTTTTTAGACGATTTAGATCTCACTCTCGACCTCTGGAGGCTATTGTCAACTTTATAGAATCCTCTTCAGTTCCCATCATCTCAGAGACTATATAATTAAAAGAGTCTAATCTGATTCCTCTAGTGATCTTCATTCCTCCTGATATGGAATCCATCATATCTGGTGACTGTTCTCTAAGCTAGAACTTTGTACCTCACCGCAGTTTGCTTTGTTTACTGCTGTATTGCTCTCAGCATTATATTAGTCGAGTGAGAGAAAGAGAAAAGGAAGACGACACTCCATACTTCCATAGGCTTGTATGAGGGGAAGGGAAATTAAACTCACATCAGATGCGTTATATTGCTGGTAGTGGGGAATTGGATGGTGCTGTGGGCACGTCCCTGAGTGATAACTTCGTTCGAGCTGCCCGCATTTTAATATCGGTCGTCCCCTTGAATAGCTGGACAGTGTCCACTGTCCAGTTCGGTGGTCATTTCCCTTCCTGAGGACTTCCTTAAGGTTCACAGGTCGGAAGTCCTCAATTCTTGCCATGCCGCCAAAGAACAAGGTATGTACCATCTTCTTAGTCCAATTGTAACTTCAACATCCACTTCCCCTCCCATTTAAATTTCCACTTCCTTAATACAGAGTGACCTCCATTTTCATCAAAGATGAAAATGAAGGTCGTTTTTACACTTTTCTTTTATTCAAATCCTAACACATCTGAATTAGGACTCATTTTAGTTTCTAATTCATCACAAGATCCTCTTTTCACTGCTCTAACTTCGGTTCCACTTCGGTTTCATTCAACTTGAACAATTTTATTGAGAGTATGTTAATTTTGGTTGAAAATATCAAGGTAAATGTACTGGATTTTGATAAAGGGAAATTGATAATAACTGAGAGAACGCCTCCTTTAATCGCAACATCATTTCATTAAAAGTCGACATTTTTAGAATCTCGTTCGAATGAAATTCAAACAAACTATTTTTTCAAGTCCACAAATTAAACTATAAATCAAAAATCTTTAGGATTTTTACTAAATTAGAATATAGTTTAAAGAGAAAAAGTTGAACTTCAAGGAACTGGTTTCATACTTTGCAAACTTTCTTCTCAAAATCATAATTATTAGGACCTCAATAACAATTATTCAAAATTATCCAAATGATTCTTCACTTTGAAATTTTCTAACAAGGATGGGAAATTTTACCGAATTTCAATTCAATTCATCATTTTAAAACTGTAAAAATTGAAAATCTTTAATTTCTAACGTATCAATTTGAAATATTCCATAAACGTTTTATATTTAACATCAAAATTAAAAAATTTTCCAATTAAAAATGATTAAATTTATTAAATTATTAAATTTGAAATTATGTAATTTGAAGCTCATTGAATTCAAAATAATTAAATTTTAATTGCTTCCAAATTGAAATTTTCCAATTTAAATTTCAAAGTTATGCAATTAAGTCTTTTACAATTTATATAATTTTAAATTAAAAATTGATAAAACTATTAAGCAGCTAATTTGAAATAAATTAGAGAATTCAATATCTGACATAGGATTCAATAAAATATTGAACTCGCTGGCAAAGCCGATAAACACAACGCAGTGTTTTCCGAAAATTAAAAACGATGAGAGTAATTTATTGCAAATTACATAAATAGGAAGTGAAAGTGGGTTAGAGGCAGGGAAATAATTGATAATTCCATACAGCCTATAGCTTATCTCTCGTTATTTTCTGCAAATCGTTATATAGAGTCCGTCGAACTGAGGGATCGGACTTTTCAAGGAGGACTTGGTATTAAATTATGGTTTTAGCACTTATATTTTTATGGTATTTTTTTCTAACACATCAATAACTCAGAATGATTTAGTAGGTATATCAAAATCAAGATCTAATCTTTTGGATTCTTTATCTCTAGAATGTTTATCTATCACCTTATCACTTGAGTTACGATGTCCGATATCTTAGATTACTAATAGCTTTTCAATTTCGAGCCAAATTTAATAAAAATTTGTTTGTGAACTTGCTAACAAGCAAAGTCTTGTTTGTCTAATTTTTATTCTACAGATAAAATGTCGATAAAGCTATTTTTACTATATTATGATAAAATTGATAAAATCACTGTCGTATAAATACAAATTTTTTAAAATGGAACAAAAATTATATTCACTGAATTCTCATTTTGTTCTCAAGGTTCAGAAGAACTTAAAAAGAACGCGCTCAATCGATCATTGTTTTAGAGCAATTTTATCAGTTTGTTTTTCAAGATTTTTTGATTAGCTAGTCTTTAATTGTAATAAATTATAGAGCGATGTCCTATTCGAGGAGATTATACACAACCAAATGAATCTAAGATTTTATATTCATTAAATGAATTTTCTCTGAATATCAATTTAACCTTAAGAACTACTTTATTACTAGATAAAGTCGTAATTTTAAATCTGGCGTTTTCATCGAGATTAAATTGATTTATAAAGCTTTTAGCAATAAGCAAGATAGTGTTAGATGTCTTTTGTGTTGAATTTTATGGGAGTTGAATCACTTGTTGGTGCTCCTGAATCATTAAAAGAGTTTGCAACCAATTTTTTCAGTGAGATGAGAAGCAGATGGTGTTTTCGTCCGGCCGTGCACCAGTTCTAATTGTCGCTGGTCGTTATCTAATTAATTCATAAGCGGCATCAATGGTATGAACATTGTAAATTGTATAACGCGAGTGCATTGCTTCTCGTTTTTAAACAAATAATCGCAGTAGAAAATGATGCTTAAAGATCCCTATCGCTATTTCCTCGAAGCCTTTAACCCACTTTGTACCTATAATATTGTAAGTTACAAGTGTACAAGTTTGGTTCATTTTATGCTAGCTAGAAAAAGTTTTCATTAATTCTTCAGTTTCCTACAACAAATAGTTTTTATATAGTAATTGCATAACAGTAAATAGACCCGCAATTTAATGCTTGAATTTCTGAACGTTCAAATTAATGACAAAATTAACCCAAACTATTGGATGATTTATATTTAAAATTATACACAAAATATTTATCAAACCTGTTATTAATTAGGTCATTTTATTGTCTTATTAATTTATATAAATTTGAATCTGTATGGAGTTTACTGTATAGTAATAAAGTTCAATTATATAATTGAAATACGTGAGAAAGTCGCGCACAAGCTGAATGAATTAAAAAAATTGTAAGTCCGACCTTCGTAAAATGCAACAATGTCAAGAAACATAACGGGTGAAATAGAAATTTGGATCCGCTATATTTTTCTGAAAACGATCGTTTTATAAAGTGTTTGTTGTAGTCCTTTTTTTTATAGAAATTAATATTGAATAACAATAATGCAACACTATTAATAATATTGCTGAAAAATTAACAGTTTCATTTTTTTTAAATAAAGGACTTCATTCAGTTTTTTAAAACGTTTAAAATTATTTATTTTCTTTTATCGATAAGCAGAAGAAAAAAAGGATTTAAATTGAATTCGTGTTAACTGTGTAAAAAGTTAGAAAAATGGATTGTCTCAGCAAACGAGTTGAGTAATTGGAATCCAATTTTAAAATACACGACGTGCAAAAGATAAGAAAGATAACGTAAAAGACTCAAGAAGTCCACTTTTGAGATGGATGTTACATAAAATATTATTGAGATAAAATTCCTTTCAAAACGATGCAATTCTTCAAAAGTAAAAGTAATTGTACCATTTTTTTTTTAATTGGTAATTTCTCAAAGTTAAACAATGAAAGTACTGTTTTTCATTTCATAAAGGTTGCAAAGGTGAATAAAAATGTCTGAATAAATGAGGAATTTCAATAAATAAAAACTAATTTAACTGAAAATTAATTTTAAATTCTCTTTGATTAAACGAAAAATGTTTTGAATATAAAATGTCCAGTTTACAAGAAATATTTGACCTGGAGTGATCGACGATTTAATGAGTTTATTACCCAATGCGAATTAATTATTTCAAATTAAATCACCAAAAGATTTTTTGAATCAAGGACAGTTATACAAAATTCAGGAATTTTGAAATTAACAATGTAGTCAAGAAATAAATTCATTACATTTGAATCTAAAAATTTGGAAATTCAATTTTAGATTAATGGAAATATTTGATCAAATATATTAAAGGAAACTCCCAACAAACAATTTTTCCTAAAAAGAAGAAACGTGTTTAAATGATTCAAAAATGTGAAATATTTGAAGTGGATATCCTTCTGGATGCATCTTCATTCTCTCTAAATTGTAAAAACAAGATTTCTACCTGTAACAAAAAACCCACACAAGGTCTATAAAAACTCGCAAGGACCATTCATTCAATATCAAAGGGAAATCTTGCTGGGGGGAAAAACTAGGGAAACCAGGAACTCACCCTTCTCACCAAATTCATCCATCTGAATCCATCTGTCCCTTCGATTATACATTATATATCCACCATATTTGATCTTTTATCCTGTCCTCTCTTTTTTTCCACACATTTAATTCGTATATACATGTAAAACGTCAAACGCAACACAGCATGATCGACCATCCACAAGAGTTGACAGGAGTGGGGTTCGGTTAGTTGTGTAGGTTTTACTTTCAGAAGTGATTGTGAATCTGAATCTTCAGTGGTAGTACAACTACAGCTTCGTCAAGATTAAAGCAATTTCTCAAATTTATCCGAACCTCTCTCTAAATTTATTCTCTTCTTTTTTCCTCAATTCCCTTTTTCCTTTCTCCAGACTCCAAAGAAAACTAACCTGACAAACTCCAAAAAAATCCAATTTCCCATGTTCTAATCAATCTAAGTAACAAGTTATCAAAATGCACCGAAGATTAAATTGATTACAAAGTGTCATCGAAAGTTTGACCATTGAAAGAATCGATATTTGTGAGAATATGTAGACCAGGTGCAAAAATTTGTAGGTTATTACAAATTGCACACCGAATCTTGTGTGTTACAACAAATGTCAAGTAGTAAAACAAGTGAAGTAAAAGTCCTGGCTTTGTTTGGAAGCAACTCCCAGTTTTCCAGTGGAAATGAGTGTGAGGGGAGGTTTCGAAGGGGGCGTATAAATAGAAGAGGTCGTTTTCTTTCCCACGGGAAGGGAAGCTTCGTGTGTCATGACAGTAGTTTGTTCCATGGTGCGTTCGGTTATCGAACTTTGTGGCCGTTGTGTGGCGACTCGAGGTTCGTGAAACGTAAAAGTGACGGGGGAAAGGCCAGAAAATCAGTCAGGAAAGGTTGCACCGAGTGTTGAGTGTTCATGCTCTCGACGCACCAGGGGGACAACCAAGACTCCAATGAGAAAAACCATGGCTGCTGACTTCTTCGACGAGTGTTCCCAGTGCTCTTGATTCGTTTCTCGATAAGTTTCGAAACGTTTTTCGTGCAGTGGCTCGTCGTGTATTAATAGATATTCCTCGAAGGAAAACAAAGTGCAAAGCAGAATCACAGAATGTCGCGGGTGTCGCTCAACAAGTCGCAGTACAGCCAATACGGCTCGCGCAGAGTTAGAAAAATCAGCACGGTATGTCAAAAAGAAAAATCCTCAAAACTTGTTTGCTTTGCAATTGTTCAAAACAAGCTTCTAACAAGAGACTTTTTTGTGAGGAAGCACGTGAGGAAACACGTGACTAACCTTGACAGTTGGGGGAATCTCGAGATGGGTTTGTAGGTTAGGTTTGAGACCTGGTGCAACTCAAAAATAAAAGATGTTTTTATAGATAAACCTGATTTTTGTTCATCTATTCGATTTGACAGTTTATTTAGATAGTTCTTGAATCCACTCGTTTTGCTTAGATACTTTTCTAGGTTTGTTGCTTAGTTTGTTTCTATACATATATTAGAGGTTAGATTTTTTATGTTTATATTAAATGTAACTAGGATGCAGTGGCGTGAATAAATTATTACATACATCGATGATTTGTTTGTTGGTTGGCATTGATCGGATGTGTAAACAAGGTCAAAAACAAAAAGTTTCCAAACTTTTGTCGTTAGTGGCGTTGATTGTTAAATTTATGATAGAGAACAGCTGATTAGGTGCTGCGTTTGTTTGTGTTTTTTGTCGAACCTTAAAAGTCATCCACGATTATTATCGATGCAGGATAGTCGTCGACGAGGTCATTGATCGTGCCTTTGGCATAATTCCTAAACGCTAATTAATTAAGTCGGAGCACGTGGTCAGTGTAGGGGGCACTTTCTGTTTCGTTTGATTTCGTTGTTACGAAACACGTCATTGCATTTGAGAGGCGGTAATTTGATTCCGATTAAAATGAACAAAGGAGTAAATGAATTTTCTAAAGTCACTATTCAACTTTCAAGGATTTTCCATGCCTGATTGTGTGAGACTCTCTGAGTCAATGTTTTTACACGTTTTGCACTTTGTTGAATAAATGATTCACTTTTATTTTGATGATTTTAAATCTTAAATTGTAGATTTTATTTAATTTGATTAAAAGCTTCAATGCAAATGTATCGACACTAAACTGTTATAAAGTGAAAACAATCATAAACAGTTTTTTTTTTTAAAAAAGTTCAAGGACTATTTCTAAATTTAAGGAGATTTAATTAAACAAAACAACTACTAAACTGAAAAGTATTCTAACGGTAATATCAATATTTCTGATTTAACTTTAATAATTGAGGAAACTTATTCCATGTTTATCTGAATTGTAATGAATTGAAATTTATGAAAATTTGTTTATGCTTTGGAATTCAGTTAGGAATTTAAATTCTCATTCCCATGAGAAAAAAATGCATGAATAATCATAATTAAAAATTCAGTATCCGCAGTAAAAAAAGCACTGACTCAGTTTTGATTTTATCAAAAAAAGAATATGACCGTGTGATAAATTGTAATTTTAGTATGTGATAAAATTATTGCACTTTTTCTTAAATCTTTTTAAAGCTTATTAATATATTTTTTGCTATACAAAAAGTCTTTCCTCTTTAACAATATGTGTATTCGTTTTTAAGAGTTATCGACACGCAAATTAAACATGGGTCATAAAAATTTAATCATAAAAGAGTTGGGATACGTCTGATAGAAGAATAATTGACTATCGGAATAAAATAGCGATTTGTTTTCCAAATTTTTCAATACTCTCGATTCAATGTATTATATGAAATTGTGAAAAATATTTTTCCAAAGTTATAATTCTTGATAAAATTTTATTTTATAACTCGAAGGACTATTAGTCACACTACTTAATTAGTCTTTTGTTTCATTTAGAATTAGAAGTAAAGTTAATTACATAAATACTTTTTGTCTCTCGGAGTAGGAAAATAAATTTACAATCGTAAAGTAAAATTCGAAAAATTATGTATATTTAAAAAAAAAATTAAACTGTTGGAAAAAGAATCTTCAATTTTCGCAAATCCGAAATAGAGTTCTTTTTTTAAATTGATTTTGCTAGCACGTTTCGAACTGGAGGTAGGGAAAACAAATTATTCATTGAATTCCAAGAGGCTTGGTTTGACGTAGTAATCGGCAAAATCTCGTTAAAATACGATTTTCCGACATAACAATATTGCTTAGAATTGATAAATCTATCCAGTGTTATGTCTCAAAAAATATATAGGTAGATACTATATCGTATTATATTATTATGACATCAATAACCCCTGATTTTTAAATCATTAATCAAGTAATGGATTAAAGATTTTCTGCAAAAAAAGTAGCACGCGAATAAACAAAAACAAGGTTTTCTTGCATCTAATATAATCAAGGTGAACTGCTCATCATATTAAAGCAGATTCAGATAATCAAAGATTCAACTAGCATTTTAAAAAGCTGCGATTAACCTATCACGTCGTTAATAACTGATCTATGAAAATTGTTGTTCATTGTAAAATCAGTAAGCATTCCAGTTATTTTCCTTTTTAATTGAAAAAAATTCAAGATGAATTCTAACGTATTAAAAGAAAATAAAAAGAAATCCAAAAGAATTCAGTGGAATTCAAGCTAAATGAAATACTAAATCATCCTAAATTTACAATCAAAGTATTTTAAAATGAATTGATTGTCTCGAAATGATTTTAATGAGTCTTTTTCATTCTTTTTCAGACGGAAAGCGAGTACTCAGTAGAAGAACAAGCCAAATTAACAGGAGATGGAGGAGCTGATGAGACATCGCCTGAGGATGATGTGTCGTTATGTGAATACCACGATATACCACCGCCACCTGATGGTGGCTATGGATGGGTCGTGGTATTCGCATCATTTATGTGTAACATGATAGTGGACGGAATTGCATACACATTCGGCAAATTTCACGAACCGTTCGCTAAACATTTTAATGAGTCTCAGGCAACAACCGCATGGGTCGGATCTCTTCTATCTGGCGTGTACCTCAGCGCAGGTAATTTAAAACTGATGAAAATGAAAGGCAACACAAGAATAAACGAGAGCAAATAATTCCAACAGAAGATATTTCATTACTAGTGTGGAAGAAACATTGTACAACTTCTCTATTTAAAAGAAAATACTAGTGAATTTTCTATTCATAAAAATATTATTGATTCCTATACAGTTTCAAATCTGAAACGCAAAAAGTAAAATTTGTAAACAATTAAGACTTCAGAAACAAGCATTTTAAAATTTGTCAGGATTAAAAATGATTGAATTGAATTATAAGGGACTTAAAATGCTTGACAGTGAAAAATATCAAATTTCTAACGAATTCAAAGGAATCTAAAAGAATAATTTTTCTTTTTTTCAGGACCTATTGTCAGCGCTTTAACAAACAAGTATGGCTGTCGGAATGTTTGTATAGCAGGTAGTTTTATTGGTGCTGCTGCATTTGTCCTATCGACATTTTCAGGCTCCGTAAATATGCTAATATTGACTTATGGAGTAATGGGAGGTACATAAAATATTTTTCCTAAAAAAAAAGATTCAAATGATCTTATATCACGGAAATATATAGCTTCAATTGAAATAAATTTTCAATAAAATAAGAAATTGTTTGCTTTCAGGTATTGGTTTTGGTCTCATTTATTTACCGGCTGTAGTATGCGTAGGATATTATTTCGAAACTAAGAGATCGTTAGCCACGGGGATAGCTGTTTGTGGTTCAGGATTCGGAACAGTTTTTTTTCCGTCCCTCGCAGAACTTTTGTTACAAGAGTACAAGTGGCAAGGAGCTAACTTGATTTTAGCTGGCCTTATTCTCAACTGCGTGGTAAGATTTTAAAATGAGTAACAATTAATTATGTTACCGAGATAATTTTGATTTGAAAGATTTATTTTATAATCCCCAGGTCTTCGGAGCAATGATGAGACCCCTAGAATATTCTAAAACTTCGTCCGTTAAACCTTTGCTCCAGAGAATGGCAGAAGAAAAAAGGTTTCAAATGGAACGAGGAAGCATTGGAGGTTCTTATTTTATGGTGCAACTTCCGGACGGATCGATGGAAAAAAGAATGAAAATGCCAATTAACGTCGACCCTGGTGTACACTCCAGTTTCAATTTAGACCAATTAGTGCCTGGTAAGAAAATCCTCCTGTCACAAATTCTTTCCTTACTTATCACTAAAAACATTACACGTCATAATTTCTAACTTGAAACATTTCAAATTTAAAGTATTTAGAACCAGGATGTTCAGCGAAGCAAAGATTTAAAATTTCTTGAAAATGTAGTTTAAAATTTTGGGATATTACTTTAGTTTTAAGAAAATTCATGTCGATTATATTAATTGATACTCATATTATGAAAGGAACTCCGCTGACTCCAGTACCAACTGTGCCGACCCTTCCTACAATTTCGGAGGTAAAAGTGCAGGAGCATTCTTCGAGCGGGGCAACGAGCAACAGTGGAAGCATGGATTTGATAAATTCGTCTACCAAATCAAAAAGCAAGAAAGCCATCGATGATACCAAAGAGACGAAGGACGTACTGGATAAGCCTGACGAATTCAACAAAGCAGTCATCCCTAGAAATGCTTCCCAACCAGCTTTTACAACTCACGTCCAGGGTTTACCGAAAAATGGATCCGTGCCCTTCTTCGATAGAATTCGTAAAACTAGCACCGGAGAAAGATACAAGCCGAGTTTGAGTGCAATCAAAAATTCGAGGACTACTTTAAATTCAAATGGCGATCTTAGAAAAAGTCTACACCTAAAGCTTTCCGCTAGCAGCATGCTTGGATCTCGAAACAACAACGCTGAACTTGATGTGAGTATCTTGAATACAAAATTTACAATATTTTTTCTCTTATGTTCCGAATGATAATAATTTTCGATTAAATTAATAATTTTTAATTATTTTTTAGGATGGAGAGAGCATAACCTTCACGACAAGCAAATCGAGTTTGAGACAAGGAATGCCGAAAGAGAAGCCTATGATCATTCGTCCCTTATCCCGAAAAGATATTTTTTATAGCGGCAGCGTAGTTAATTTACCAGAGTATCAAAGTCAGAAGTCCCTCACTAATTACCGCCAGAGTGTTATTTCACTTCCAAAATCAGTTCGAGGTGATGTTAGAGATGGAGATTATGAAAAAGGCCCACAGCGTGAGTATTAGGTCTTCATTTTCTATACATATATAAGCTAAACGAAGAGATTTTATTTGTTTTTATATCTATTTTGGTGTCACATCTAATGATCAATTGCCTCTTCATTTTCAGAACCACTTTGCCCTTGTCTCATTCTACCAGATTCATTCAAAGAAGCTTTGGGAACGATGTTGGATATAAGTTTGTTGAAAAATCCTGTTTTTCTCATGATTGGAATTAGCAACATTTTTGGAATGGCTGCTACTTATATTCCATTTGTGTACCTTCCACGAGCGGCGAAAAATGACGTAAGTATTTTTTTTTTCTTTTGAATTAAAATTTTGAAGTTACTTGGGAATAAGGTATTAAAAATGAATTAAAATTTGGTTTTTAGGGAATTGCAGATCAACCGGCGACATTTTTGCTCTCGGTTATTGGAATCACAAATATTGTTGGACGTATTGCCTGTGGATACATTGCAGATTTTCCTCAAGTGAATTCTTTACTATTAAATAATATCTGCTTGATAGTTTGTTCAATTTCATTGGCAGCGACACCATTATGTCACTCCTATGGATCGTATGTGGCTGCGAGCGTCTTTTTTGGACTGGCGATATGTAAGGATGCATTATTATAATTATTGTTGCATATTTGAAGGTTGAAACGCATTATTCTATTTATAAAGTTCTTTTAGTTCGTAATTAGGGCAAGGAAAATCAGTATGGATCAATTCTAAAAAGTCGACAGTGAAATTTAGAGTTTAATGACAAAAGAGAGTTGCTACAGGTACTTGTTTCAAAATTTCAGGTCATTACCAGGTTTTCCAGATCAATCTTAGATGTGGAAAGTATGTTACATTGAATTGAAATAGTTTTCAGATTTTTCGAGATTCTGTAGCAATCCTGCAAAATGATTTTAACACGGGAACTTTGTAATTTTTTTTTTTTAATTTAAAAATTAATTTTTATGAGTTTTAGAATCCGAAAAATTTCTAATATTTTTTTCGCTTTTTTCAGCGGGGTATATTTCATTAACGTCTATCATCTTAGTGGATCTTTTGGGTCTGGATAAGTTGACCAATGCTTTTGGTTTACTAATATTGTTTAGAGGAGCAGCTGCGATGGTGGGACCACCTATTGCCGGAGCCATTATTGATGCAACAAATAGTTACAGTATAACATTTTACATGGCAGGAGTTTTGTTCCTTCTTAGTACCATTACTAGTTTTATGGCTCCCATGATGAAAAGTTGCATCACGCCTCAGGTATGTTAGTCAATTAATATCGTTTAATAAATATTTTTTTATGTCCAAGTATTTCAAATTTTCGAAGTTTTTATTTTAACCCGAAAACAACTGACTAAAATTGAAATGTTTTCCAGACACAACCAGTGGTACTGGATCAATTAACACCTATCGACGAGGATATCGAGGAAGAAAATGAAGACGATATTCCCGAGATAGTAGAAACTGCACCCTCGCCAGTGGAGCCACAAGAAAAAGAAATCAAGCAGATAGAATCTGTTTTGTAATTATACTCAAAGCTTCTGCTTCTTTCTTGGCTAGAGAATCGCCTTCACTCCGAGCCATTCTGTGATAGGGCTGTTACTTGGAGAAGGCTGACTAAAGGTATATTTCATTTACTACTATTGAAATACCTTTGAGAATAGAAAAAGCACAAATTAACTGAAAAAGAAACCCGGTGGAGTTCTCAAATACGCGCGAAGAAAAAGCGCCTAAATTAAAAAATACCGACTGCAATCGACCAAAGCCTGAACGAGAAGCTCCACGGGATAAAAAGAACTGTTTCCTTAGTTCATAATCGGCCTCTGTCGATGTTATAGATTCTTTAAGTAACTTAATCAGTATCGAACGTCAGTATGAAAATTTGAAGGAAATTGTGAAACAGAAAAGCGCTTTCGCACGAGCATATCGGTTAAGATTTGAATTTGAGGTTTCGCCTCACTTGGATTATTATCCCTAATAGGCTTGAATTATTCGCGGCAAACCTATATTGTACATAAGACCGATGCAAGATATGTGGGTGAGTGAGTTAATAATGATTAATTAATTAATGAAAATTAATTCATTAAATTAACACGCTGCCGCGGAACGAACCTCCTGTAAATATTACAGAAACTTGTAATGTGATAACAGCAAAATTTGCGAATTAGTATGTCATAATGACGGTTCCCGAGTCGACACTTAATCCTTGAGAACGAAATTTGGTCCATCGTAAACTCCAGATCTCGAAAAAAGGATCTTGTAAAAACGATAGGCCAATTTTCCACACTTTCGGGGTTCTAATCAACGGCTAGTTTGTGTTAATTAGTGAATCGATTTCTCATGGAGGAAATCGCTACACAGTCTTTAACTTTGTAATTAATTAATACAAACTAATAAGCGACTAATATTTTGTTATGCTACACGAGGCACAGTGAATAACGACGTGCACTGCATCGTCTGTCTTATGAAATCGCTGTTTAACTAATTCTGTGACTTAAGCAAATAGCGAGGAATTATTATTGATATTATGTGATTTATAATATATGATGAATTTATGTATACAAATAATGTATATAAGTCTACTACACACTTTGATGAGATAAGGAAAATTATTGTAAATCTTGTTAACCACTAAACGAAATCGTTGAGCAGTGTACTTAGTACGAGTTGCGACTATCAGTCCTACTGCTATAGAAAATGGTTGAATTTTTAATTGAAAATAATATTTCTTAGTGATCCGTTACCATCGTTACTTGAATGAAGGTGTGTCTAAGAGAGATTATAAACTTGAGAATGGATTTTAAGCTTTAAACAAGGTTTTTAAACCAACTTTACAATTCAATTGTTCTCAATTTATATTTTATCACTATTATTACTGCGAGTAGTAGAATCATCGAATTAATTTTGCTTGTTTTTGATGTACATTGTACAGAACATAAAATGGCATTTGCGTGCGAGCTGAAAAGATAAATTTAATGTAAAAGTGTGCGATTTAATGTAATCTTGTTGAGTTTACTCGCGCGTAAGTACACGAGCAACCGGTCTCGAATCTATTAAATTAAGTTAGAAATAATTGAAACGCGTGCTTGAATGTACTGTTCTTAAGTGCGCACGTACATGGTTAGCTAAACGTTATGTTAATGTGAAAGAAAACAAACGAATCTTTATTATTCTCGCTAGGATGTATTATAAAAGTGTGTGTATATACATGCATAAGCGCGACGCACGCCCTATCTCGTGCACATGTTAATAATGATATATAAGATATGGTACAAAAGGACTAAAATGTATTAAGTACATCAAAATTAAAAATGAAAAGAATTTTTATTATTGAAAAGATCTATCGCATTTTTAATATCCTGTACGTATCCTTTACTTTTCTCGTTTATAGAATTTAATTACAGTGGCTCTAGATTCAGTTATTTGAAAATTTTAATGCATTTTATAGATACCTAACTAAGATGTTTTGTAAAGAAGCTAATGAACATTTATTACAGTTAACTCCAACCGTTTCCGATTACCCACTTGAAATTTGTCACCTAATAATAATTTTAATTATAATATCACAACTTTAAAAGCTGATTTATCAATATATTAAATTTATTAATAACAATTACCTAAATAAAAAGTCCGACCGAAGTTGATTGGCCTGATGTTGTTTTCAATGATTTACCTGTTAACATAAAAAAGACTAATATTTATAAAGAAAAATAATTTTAAATGTACATTAACTTCATTTTTAATATATTATATAAAATATAATAAGTTACCTCAATTTCTAAAATAAAAAAGGATTATATTTGTAACACATAAGTAACAACAACATTCAAATATTAATATTATTAAAAAGATTCATTCATTAAAAATGCATGGTTAATAAATTTCGTCATAAATATTAAAAAAAAAGAGAATACGAACTTAATTTTCAAAAGAGAAAATTAATCCAAGACGATAATTTTCTGTTAAAATAATCATGATAATTATTGTATTATTTTACCTGTAAACATAAAGAAGATTAATATAGAAGGAAAAATAATTTTAAAAGTATGAATAATAACTTCATTTTGAAAATATAAAATATAATTACGTAGTTACCTTAATTTCTAAGAAAAACCAAAATTATATTATAATTACATTATTCATAGATATTTGTAAAAAATAAAAACGTACTTACCGGAAAAAAATATTAAACACAAGATAAATCACTAAAACACTAAAAACAAACCTTGAAACGTCTAAAAGTGTACAAAATTAGGAAACATAATTAAAGATAAACGATAAAAATGTAGCAATAAGATTCAGGGACTAATATTGTTTAAAACATTCATAACTTAAAACATTTCTGATATTTCTTTCAAAAATTTATCTGTGAACATAAAAAAGATTAATATTTACAAAGGAAAATAATTTCGAAAGTATATTAACATTATTTTGAATATAAATAAACTATAATTACCTAGTTACCTTCATTCTTAAAAGAAAACAAGATTATACAATAATTAAATTATTAATAGGTATTTGTAAAAAATAAAACTGTACTTACCGGAAAGAAAACATTAAACACGAGACAAATCACTAAAACACTAAAAACAAACACTGAAACGTCTAGAAGTGTGCAAAATTAGGAAACATGATTAAAGATAAACGATAAAAATGTAGCAATAAGATTCAGGGACTAATATTGTTTAAAACATTTATACCTTAAAATATTTCGGATATTTCTTTCATCAATTCACCTGTGAACATACAAAAATATTAATATTTACAAGGAAAAATAATTGAAAAAGAGTATTAACTTCATTTTGAATATATATAATTACGTAGTTACCTTCATTTCTAAAACAAAATCAAGATTATATTATAATTACATTATTAATAGATATATGAAAAAAATAAAACCGTACTTACCGGAACAAAAACATTAAACACGAGGCAAATCACTAAAACACTAAAAACAAACCCTGGAACGTCTAAAAGTGTAAAAATTAAAAAATATGATTAAAAATACACGAAAAAATCTGCCCGCTTCGCGGGCACATTCTCATCGCGCGCTTCGCGCGCG
>CAJFCO010000168.1:402486-415238 GCA_904066015.1 Synergus gifuensis
CTTATGGAAAAGTTCTTCTAATAACAATTTCGAGTTCTGTAAAGAAAATTCTTACGTTTGATCAATGAAAATCGAAGTCCTCGATATGTAATTAGGATTTCGAGCACAAAATCCCCAAAAATGGAGAGGGGAGCTTATTCGTTAAATGTCAGTTCGTCTTTAGATGCACCGACATTTAACACTTTATAATATTCACATATTCCACGACAGTCACTATGATGATTTGAGTTTTATTGTTTACATTGATTTCTATTCGACTTCATGTCGATTTGCATTATTTTGTCTCTTTGTGTCTTCTTTATTTCAGGATTTTTAACTATTTTTTTTTTAACAGAAAATTATCCTCTTGGATACATTTTCTAACTTGAAAATTAATTTTGTATCCTTTTTTAAATTATTTGACAAAATTTATTTACCATAAATTTTTAATTAATGAATCTTTTGAACAATATTATTCTTTGAATCTTATCGATACTTTTTTCGTGTATTTTTAATCATATTTTTTCATTTTTACACTTTTAGACGTTCTAGGGTTTGTTTTTAGTGTTTTAGTGATTTGTCTCGTGTTTAATGTTTTTGTTCCGGTAAGTACGTTTTTATTTTTTACATATATCTATTAATAATGTAATTATAATATAATCTTGTTTTTTTTTTAGAAATTAAGGTAACTACGTAATTATAGTTTATATATATATACAAAATGAAGTTAATACTCTTTTTCAATTATTTTTCCTTGTAAATATTAATATTTTTGTATGTTCACAGGTGAATTGATAAAAGAAATATCAGAAATATTTTAAGATGTAAATGTTTTAAAGAATATTAGTCCCTGAATCTTATTGCTACATTTTTATCGTTTATCTTTAATCATGTTTCTTAATTTTGTACACTTTTAGACGTTTCAGTGTTTGTTTTTAGTGTTTTAGTGATTTGTCTCGTGTTTAATGTTTTCGTTCCGGTAAGTACGTTTTAATTTCTTACATACATCTATTAATAATGTAATTATAATATAATCTTGTTTTTTTTTTAGAAATGAAGGTAACCACGTTATTATAGTTTGTATATATTCAAAATGAAGTCAATACTCTTTTTCAATTATTTTTCCTTTTAAATATTAATATTTTCTTATGTTCACTGGTGAATTGATGAAAGAAATATCAGAAATATTTTAAGGTATAAATGTTTCAAACAATATTAGTCCCTGAATCTTATTGCTACATTTTAATCGTTTATCTTTAATCATGTTTCCTAATTTTGTACACTTTTAGACGTTTCAGGGTTTGTTTTTAGTGTTTTAGTGATTTGTGTCGTGTTTAATGTTTTCTTTCCGGTAGGTACATTTTTATTTTTTACAAATACCTATTAATAATTTAATTATTATATAATCCTGTTTTTTTAAGAATGAAGGTAACTAGGTAATTATAGTTCATTTATATTCAAAATAATGTTAATATACTTTCTAAATTATTTTCCTTTGTAAATATTAATCTTTTTTATGTTCACAGATAAATTTTTGAAAGTAATATCAGGCCTTATGTGTTTTTCTAAACAGGTTTTTCTACTTTATTTATTGGCTCTTAAATTAATCGATTGAAAGAAAGGACTTTCATCAATATTAATTATGCTATGATTTTATATTAATCTTTGGAATATTACAGATTCTCTCTAACATAATCACAAGCTCGATCTCCGAAGAAGCAGCATATATAATTTTGCTACACGGAGAAAAAAATCAGCGGAGAAAATTGAGGAGATCTAAGTGCTTTTGGATTTCAATGGCCATGAAATTATGTGAGAGGATTGAAGGTATAAATATATTTATGATATATTATATTTAATATGTAATGTGTAATCTACACGGAGAAAATGTTTTCGGTAGCCGTTCAAATAAGTATGGTAAAATTTGGATATAGTGGCTTTTCAGCGATCTGTAATATTTATTTCTAGAAGCTCTACGATCTGTTCGGTAACGATTACCGAAGTTCGGTAGACACTCGACGACTTCGGTAATCGTTATCGAACAGTTCGTAGAGGTTCTAGAAATAAATATACATATCGCTGAAAAGACACTATATCCAAAGTTTACCATATTTATTTGAACGGCTACCGAACAAATTTTCTCCGTGTAAATTTCCTATTATTTGTCGGACAAATTACATTTAGAACTTAAACATTTTTGATGAAGAATCTATCTAAGAATGACGAATTATTCTTTTATAATTATTTGGCCTTATAAATTTCGCGTTAGCGTTTTTTTTCTTTTTTCTCACTTTTGCGATACATCGCTGCAAGTTAAAAATTGAATAAAATTTACCTAATTCCCAATGATGAACGATGCTTACGTAAGCTAACATTTTTCGATGATTTTTCCTCTTTTCTGTAAAGATCCTCGTCAATCAAGAATATGTTTATCTGTTTTCAAGAATTTTATGATGTTGATGCAGATTGATTAGTTACAATATGTTGCAAAATGATTCTTAGCAAATAAAATTCTTAGCGTGTAAATGGAATCGTGTGTGGTTTCAGGATTTTTCATAATTATTTTTTTCTGATAAACAACGAGTTTTTAGTTTGTAAAATATATGCAGCATACTCGATCTTCAAGTTGATTGCGAGTGAAAGGATAGATCGACTAATGAACTTTAAAATTTGCTGCTTGATATTTTAAAAACCCCTCTTTTAATATATTTCATTCACTTTAGACTAGATTCATATCAATTCAAAAGTGACAAACTTGCTTTTTTCTGTTTA
Source organism: Synergus gifuensis (assembly GCA_904066015.1). NCBI lineage: Eukaryota > Metazoa > Arthropoda > Insecta > Hymenoptera > Cynipidae > Synergus > Synergus gifuensis. The sequence continues at coordinate 405,238 of CAJFCO010000168.1, forward strand.
TCACGAATTTTATTCAAAACTAGCCATGAAAAATATTACTAATCTTGCTTATTTGTTTAAAATTAAAATATTTGTTCTCTAAGGGGGAAAGTAGAATCGTCCGATTTTTAAATTTATAAAATCGTTATCCCCCGCGTGTAGCCCTACCAGTGGAATGAGGCTTGTATCGTCAGACAAGTTAGTATTCTTGGCGCGACCTACCTTAAGAAAACTTGTACTTTCGTTAGCGTATCTAAGAGAATAATATTAAGAGGGGGAACCAAGGGAAATGCAAGATGTAATCTAAAGAGAAGTCTGCCTCCACTCAATCGTTCGAATTAAATCGCGTGGCGCATTAATGCGTTTTACATATGCTGTTGTAACTAGCAAAACAAGTTCATTCTACATTGCGAATCCAATCGTGCTCTTTAATACTAATCACTCTTCCACCAGAGATAAAAGCGTCTGCTAACGGAAATTTTTACTTAAAAAAAAATGATGATCTGGTATTGTCCATATTCATTAATTAAATCAGCTATTCTCTGAAGCTCAAAAAATAAATAAATAAATAAAAACAAAATAAATTTAATTCAGCAATAAATTTGTAGAATATTAAAAACTTAATAATGAGACTTGATTGTTTATCGAAAACAAATAATTGAAAGTGTGAGTGAAGTTTCTTTTTTGAATTTCAGAGTTGATTTTCATTGAGAAGAAGTGATTTCAAATATAGTTAACACCCGTTATACGAATTTTTGCGCTATTTACAACTGCCTTTGAGACAGAGTGGGGAAGTTTACTTAAATTATTTTCTTACACGTGCTGTCAACTGAGTTGATCGTTTCTATGCTTGTGACTCGAAACGTGAAACTTCGCGAGTGTTCTCAAATTTTGGTAGCTAGAGGCAGCGATATTCAGAAGGTAATAGAAAATCAATGACGCAAAAACAAAATTTCTTGCGTCTTAACTGAATTCAAAAATTTTTGTTTAATTTCCTATTATATTTAAATATATATTTCTAGAGTTGTTGTCTTAAAAGGAAAAAGATTTATTTTCATACTTTTTATGTTATTCATGTCTATATTCTGTATTCATATTTATATTTATCAGAAGATTAATATGTTTTCAAATATGGAAAGTGATTCTGGTAATGAATGCAAATTTAGATCAGTTAATGTCGGATGTCAGTGTGAATTTATTTGTTCGATTATGCACAATGTGTTTTGTCACGTGAGAAATTTAAAAGTCAAGTAAAATTCTGGCTTTACTAGTTAACTCTCCTCTTATCAGAACACTTGCGGATTGTAAGCATAAATCATAAATCAAAAGTTATGTTACACTAGAGCATCCGCCCTCATGATAAAAATTTCACCAGCTATATTTCGTGTCACAATATTAAACAAAGCGATAATTTTTCTCTTAATTTAATACTGTCTTATTGTCTTTACAAAACAGTTTTAATCAACCTTTTATTTTTGGAAGCTACATACTGAGTGTTACTGACTCATATCAATTTTGTGTATTTTTATTCCTTTTCTTACAAGGAAATATATCGAGGTGCCTCTCTTCGATTTCTGTTTTATCGGTCGAAAAATTGACTTTATGAAGTTAAGTTTTCTCCTCACTTTATGACGACACAGTCATTACACAGATTTCATAAAACCGTTAGTTTTTATAATGAAAAATTTTTTTTACATAGCAATTTTTGCTCTCTAAAAAATAGAAGCGTAATCCCCGGTGGAAAAAATATTAAATTCGCAATTCAAAATCTAATAACATACAAATGATTTTACTAAAAAATATTGACTAGTTTACGTTAAGATTGTCATTTTGAAGGGTGAACTTTAAGCTTATTTTTACCCCCTAGAATTATTTTTCGATAAAAAAAATGTGTCACTTAGTTTTTGATGTCCTGCAACATACATAAGTTTCATCAAATTGGAGAGGGACAACTCAAATGTTTCCTTGGTAGACTTTTTTAAAATTAATTTGCTACAAATTATTTTGATTTTTTCAAATTTTCTTGTCATTTAATTTTATTGAATTCACCTGAATTTCTGTGCATTCTAGTGAAGTTACTGAAATTCTTAAAAGATTTTCAAAATTCTTTAGAATTATTTTGAACTCTCTACAGAGTGTGTGGATGCAATAGATGCAATAGATGCAAAAGTGAATTTTAAAAATAGTTTAGAATGCAAAAAAATTCGAGACTTGTGAGAGACATATTTGCTTTTTTTTGTTGTCGCAGTTTATGACTATTTACGGAATGATGTGTCTCGTGATTCGCCTCAGTTTATCATGAGATGAATGTTGGTAAATAAATTAAAGCAGACAGATAAACTAACGGACTTTAACCTAAAACACGTGACCTCTTCTCTCGTTAGTCGCGAAATAAATGATCATGTAGTCGTGAAAATAACATTTACAAACTTTTGTTTGAATACGTGCCATTGATCAGAGTGTCAGTTACAACTTGATTCATTCTTAGTTTTTCTCCCTCGATTCCAAGAACTTTCTTGATAGTGAATGACTTCTAAAATACTATAAAGATACAGAAATACGAGAAAAAGTGAATTAAGGGCATGTGGTAATTACCATATGAGCAAATTTAAATAACCCTGTTTTTTTCTCATAACTGTTTACTTTTTCAAAAAAATTAAAATTATGAAAAAAATCGACTTTTCTGAATTTGCTCATATAGTAACACATGACCTTAACATTTTAGAAAGAAATTCGTTAGACAATATTTATAAAGTCACTGTTTTTCTTATTAAAAAGAAAGGAAAATAACATAAAAGTCGATCGCTTGCACAATTTTATTATTTTCACTAAATGCAAAACATTGTTCTTTTCAAATATATGCGCAGTCAAATTAGTATTCGTACGACTTGTTCTGCTACACTGAGAAACAAGTTTGAATCGAAGTCTTTAATTAAAAAAAATTTATTCATTCACATTAAAAAAAATTCTTTGAATCAAACAAACTTTTTTCAATTCAAAGAAATGTTATTTTCTTTGACCCTATATCAAAGAAATGTTTCTTTGATTCAAACAAACTTTTGTCTGAGTGTATTGATAAGTGAGTATTCTTTTTTGTATATAGAAGCATGAATTTTGATAAGGTTTTCTGACATCACATGAGTGATAACAATTCACATTAATCAAGAACTATTAGGGAGTTCCTCTAACAGTATAAACCCTAAAATATTGAAAATATACAAAAATAAAAATCTCTAGTTCAAATAATTTCAAAAAAAGAAAAACGGTAGAAATGTTATTAGACACATTGAAAATCAGATACAAAAATTTCGAAGCAAATTAAATATTAATTGTCCTGTTATCTTTATATTATTTATCTTCTCAGAAGCTCACAAACTTTTATTAACGACTTGAACGTGCTTACTTTGTCACGTACAGATAATTTATTCCCTTATTTGATTGCCACTCTTTTCGTCAGTAGACCGTCGGCCTATTTTTAGACAACATTTAACAGTCGAGTGGATTCACTGAGTGGAAATCATCAAGATGATACGGGAATAAAATGAAGATTAGCTTGATTCGAATAAATTAATATCAAACTCGCGGCTGATGTAAAATGTATAGAAAAGCCATATCTTTTACGGGTGTGTCGAAATCTAAGACTCGTTTTTCTCGTCCTATCAGCAACGCTCTTCTGAACTGATATACTGCTAAAGTTAAGATACGCGAATATATTATATATATACATATGTGTGTAAGTGAAACGTGTGACGTGCGTAGGAAGAAATTTGGGTTACTCTTCTCTCGTCTTCAATACTCGTCAGACGGCGACAGAGAAGAGCAAAAATTCGAGTCTGACGTGTCCTGCACGCGACACTTCTTCGGCGTGCGTAGTACAAATTTACCTCAAGTGACTCGGGTCGTTGGCCTTGAACGTGATATTGCATAATTGAACTATTTGGCACCTGCTAAGATACCAGCTGGGTTTCAAATTTGGATATTTTCAATAAAAAGTGCCGAATTTGGATTTCAAACTTCCGGAAAGACTGGATTTTCTCTAGTACGTATAATAGTGCAAAACCGGTTTTTACGAATTACGAATTGTTTATTGAATTTGGGTTTGAAAGTTAGAAACTGCTCCGGGAAAAAATTGCACAATATGTGTCTTCATTTTAAAATTCAAAATTTGCAAGGCTAATTCAAAATTGGCGTAGGTCATTTTTCTGTAAAGTGGCGCAATTGTTAATATTTAAATCTTAAAATTCGACGTTTTTCACAATGCTAGGTTTCGATTGAAAAATTCTCAAAATTTTAAGCGATGAAAATATTAAAATTTTCAATAACGTTACATCCGAATGTATTTTTTTTAGATTGAAAGTTTTATTTAAGGTATAAATAATTACGAATATTCACAGCTTCGATTATTTAAGTTGCATCTCGTATGGTATAAGATTAAAAATGAAAATGAAAGCTGTCATTTGGACCGACTTTTTTATATGTCAGAATTACATCAGATGTAAATTAAGAGAGAAATTCTGGAGGCAAACCTGTTGACTCCAAACACGTTTTAAAGTTGTACGCGTTTTGGTCCAGAACGACCTTAAGTCAAATTTCTTGAATTAATGTCTATAATTCTTTAAATTATTAAATTTTCCACCAAAGGGTTTAGGCACTTTTAAAGTCGTGTTAGTTCTTTTTTAAAAGCCATTCTATTTTTTTAAGAGAAAGAAGCCTTTCAAAGTCCTTGAAGTCCCATAAGGATACTTGAAATATTTCGAAACTCCTTTAAATTGATCTACATTTGATAAATCATTCTTTAATATAAAGTACACCGAGAAAAATAGTTTCTTCATTTAAGAGGAAAATTCCTTTTTTTTATGGAATCCTCTCAAAAATGAGCATATTCATATTATATTAGATTATTTTCCTCTATTTTTAAGAGGATTCCTCTTTATTTGAGAGGAATACTTTCTAGAAGAGAATAATCCTTTAAAATTAAGAAGAAAACTTTATATACCATATTGTAGAGAAAAACTTGCATCAGAATAAGAGGAATCCTCTTAAGGGCATGTATTACTTACCATATGAGCAAATTAACGTAAAGAATGTGAACAGAGACGTCTGTACACTATTGGTGCACTATTATTAATTTTTTAAAAGTAAAAATTGAGGGAAAACCGAGGTTATCTAAATTTGCTCATATGGTAAGTAATACATGCCCTTAAACCAAGAAAATATTTTTCTCGGTGTAGCTCGAACTTTCTTGAAAATAAAGTCATTAAAAGGTTGTATATTTTTAATCTTTTATCTGTTTATTGAACTCTTTATCAAGAGAATGTTGTCAGAAGTAATACAAAAATCTGATTTGTTGCAATATGCATTTTAGATCTTAAAGAGATTTCGAAATCATCCCGAAATAGCTATGAAAATGATAAAAGCAAATCTGTCTAATTGATTTGATTTTAATTCATGTGATAATTAGCAATCTAGTAATTCAGTTTCTCAAACTTTTTTATCACAAATAATGGGTATTTTTGTTAAAATGGTCAGTATCATATGCCTTTAATATTATATTTAAGTTAGTGCTACTTTTGTTAAGGAGTTATGAATCTAATTTAATTCTAACTTGAATTTATGATGAACCTTTGTATCATTGATTATCGCTGCTTAGTATTTATGTAAGTATATCTTTCGTAAGAGATAAATAATGTTGATTTAGATATCCATTCAAAAGGTGAATTTAAAAAAGAATAAGCCAATTACTGAAATATATATTCTGCATTTGCAGATACTCGATTATCTTTTAAACTTTACTTAAATAAATTATCAGTTTCATATATTGCGTTAATGTTTTTAATTAAAATAGCCGTTTGATTTAATTTAGTAAAGGTGACATTTTCTTAAACAAATTAGCTTTAATTGATAATTTATTTCATTTAGAAAATTCATGCTGCAATACTAACATTTTTAAACTAAATCACGCATTTTAAATAACATAATTATATATTTTTTAAAATACATGATTATTTAACAATTTAATTTGAAAAACATTTTTCGACTAAAAATGCTTGTACCATATTTTACTATTTCTGTAGTTGTCACAACCATAGATTTTTTTCTGAGCCTTGAATTTGAATGTCCGACATTTATCAACCCTGCCAATTAATTTCCACCCTCAAATATTTGTGGAAGAATAAATATTCATTTCCGGGGTCGGGAAAATAACAGTCTCCTCCTTCGTTTAAAGAAGCTTGTGTCTGACATATATCAGTCAGTGTCACTAACAATAAGTCTAAGTAGTACAATTTTACCTCAAAAACTATGATAAATATCATAATGGTTGCAGAATTGCACTAAGTCAATGACTCATCGGAAATTCTCCTTAAAACCGGAAAGTGTTTATTACATTATATTACTCTCCATCACGAACATTCATGTACAATGTACGTACTGCAATTTTATTCCTCCTGATGATGATCTTTGCGAAATGTTAAAGTTTCATGTCGTGATTATATTGCAATGAAAAAATCTTCCACTGAAATAAATTGCCAAGTGTTTCGAGATAAATGATACTGCTTAGACAAACGACGAATCGTATTTCTGTATGTAGTAGGGTCTGCCTTTTAAGGGCAATGCATATTATAAAAGTCTTGTCTTATTTTGATTTCTTTCACATCTTGATAAAGTCCCTTTTCATTCAAAAATTAGAAAGCTTTTTAGCTGTAAAATATTTTTTCCTGTTGTCCAACGAAGGAAGATTGGCCTTATCGTTTGCATGTTATTTTTTGCTTCTTGTAATTTTATCTTTAGAAAAAAATTTCTGCAGATGTGTCGTGGAATGAGGAAAAGGTGTTTGGCGACCAAATTAATTATAAAAATATTAATTCGGGACGGAGTTTTTTTATAAAAAGTTGAATAAAATTCAGGGGAGTTTTTGCCTTCGATATTATAATCAAATTCAAAATACAGAAAGCTATTGTCTTCTAGATACGGATTCTTTTTTTTTTTACAATTTTAAGCCATAGGAAGATTTCCATATATAGAAATATCAGAAAAGCTATCCAACAAAGTTTATAAAGTACATACTAGTTTTTATATCAATTACTTTAAATTGTAATGAACCAGATTTTAATGGATAGAAAGTAGAACACTTTTTAATTAAGATCATTTTAATTTAAATTTAAATTTTAAATGCAAAGTTTATCTACTTCTAAATTAATGAAGCGTTTAACCTTAATTGAACTTCTTTAAATTAAAAGAAGTCAAGCTTAAATAGTTTCAAATCAGCTTCCAACTTTCGATGTTTAATCGTTTTCAATGCCTTTTAATATAAATTATTAGTTTTGTGTCAAATTTCAGTTTATTAATATATTAAATTTAAGCTAGAAAATAAATTTCTATATTTGTATCAATAAGCAATTAAAAATTCAAACACCTTTTTCGAAGTCCAAACCTGATACACCTGCCTTGACTTTCTATTTAGATTCAAATTCAATCGAACTTCCACGTTGACTAGTTATTTCATTAATCTCTTCTTCCTGAATATTATAAATTGAACCCTATGACATAAAAGTGAAGAAATTATCAGTGGAAATACAAATATCATGATTTCACAAGGTCGTTTGAGAATTATTGTATCGAAATCGAAGAAGGTCACTGGCAGTTCAAGGTAGCATAAACGCTTATCAAGACTCAAGAATTTAGTAACATTACTTCAATAGCGTCTTGATGGAACAGAATGCACGTGACGAATTAATTTAAAGAACAAGTTTACCAGAACTTTCATAATTTTCATTATCAGAATTTAGTACATTTTTTTCTATTGAGAATCTAACATAAATCTGACCAATTTGTCGAAAAGTTTTGAGGGACTAATTACTGATTAAATCATAAAAATTTAATTCTGTAAATTGATTAGGATCATGAAATGAGCGATAATCACTGAATTCGTACAAAATTCCCTGATAATGATAAATGATAATAATCAAGCTTCTATAATTTTGGAGATAACGTTTGAAGAATTTGCAGAATATAAAGTAATGAAACATTAACTATATTTAAAGTTTATAATAAACGTAACTTTTTCCAGCCTCCTGTATTAGAAAATTCATTGCAAATTTTTCCACTTCTGAAATAAAAAAAAAAAAAAAAGTAGAAAAATATCATTGAATCTACTACAAGAAGTAATATCCCTGACTTTTTTTTTAACATATTTTTCTCTTCGATAACTGGAGTAAATGAGCTCTTAATTAATCTCGATGATTAAATAATGAATTCATTCATAAATAATGAGAATTTTCGCTCGGAAAATTTTCTTGGATTGAACAAGAACTTTCTTTTGCTTGTTCGTTTATTAAAAGGCGAGTATCGTAAGCGATTCTCTCGCGGTGGGAAGAGTTGCAATGATAAAATGAATGTATTTTTTTCTCGTGATGATAAAAACGTAAAATGTAAGGCGCGATATTAAGGTTGGCGCCACGCGGCGAAGACGTTTCAATCTGCCAAAGTGCTTGGCTGCCGATTGTTGAATTGTCTTTCTTGCTGTGAAAAGCTTGCCTCTCTCTCTCTTTTATTTCTCTCGGCCTAAAGCTAATTAAACTAACGTCTCCTCCCACCGAAACATTTTTTATGTAGTAATTTTCTACTTGTTTCACAGTCGCTTAGCAGCCATGGATCCAACGGAGAGTCACAAAGAAGCTTGTGAGAAATCTGCTTCAAAGCAGAACGGATATGCCATCAACAATGAAGAAGTGCCACTTAAAAACTTCAGTGATAACGAAGATGAGGTGAGTGACTTTTCAGTTATTTTGAATTTTGGTTCCTTCTACTTTAAAAATGTCATTTTGCGAATCAAATTTGTTGTTCAGCGAAGATGGGGTGAGTGACTTCGAGCTTTTCTTTCTTAAACTCTGAGGAACTCTTTTTGTGAGTCAGATTTTCTTTTCAGAAAAATTTAGATAGAATTTGATCTTGAGAGTTTATTAGTTTAAATTTTTATTATTTGAAATTGAAAGGATTTAAATTTATAAGGATAAAATTTTGAACGATTTTATAAGAATTTTAACAAAAGATTGTCCTTTTGTTTTGGATATTTTCTTTGAAAATAATTGTTAATAATTTTAGATACATAAGTTTGGTAGTTCTGTAAACACAAATACAAACAGAAGTGCATTCGTAAATGCTTCTGGGTTATCTCCAAATATGATTCTTTAATCTTCTTCGATACTGAGACACATATTTTAATTCATTTCTTGTCCAAAGACGATGCATTAAAGAAATTACATTTATTTTTACAATTTTAAAATTAGAAAATAATTTTTTCTTTATTTTTTTCTTATTTTGTTATTAATTTACAACGACCCAAATTAAAATACTTTAAACTGCGTATAAGTAAAAAATTATTAATTTCAAGTTCTTTCAATACCTTCAAAATTGGAAGATGAAAATGTAATGAACCGTTCAAATTTACGCAGACAAACTCAAATGATTTAAAAGGTGAAGGTTTCAAATTTAAATTTAAATTCTTTAAATTAGACGCACTTAAAATTCGATATTTTTAATCTAGAAGACCTTGAAATTAGAATCTTCCATAAATTCTCTTAGATTTTAACAACTTCAGATAAAAACTAACGAAAGTAAAAATATTTTCATTTTTAAATAATCGATTGTATTATTTATTTTTGTATGATTTTAATTTTGGAACATCAAAGTTTAAAGAATTGAAAAGCATTTTTGGAAGACATTTAATACTGTAAAAGAATTCTGTGAAAATACAAATATATTAATAACTTTTTACATTCTCATCAGAGAAGGTATTAGATTTGTGTAAAATTTGACCCCCCCAGTTTTTGTCAATTGTCCATGTTTTGGGACTCCCTTAACCCGAAAAACATGTTTTTACGAATGTGTCTGTCTGTCTGTCTGTCTGTCTGTCTGTAGATTTTTAGTTTGTGAGCACGATAACTTTCGAAAGAATTGACCGTTTGGATTGTCCTTTGGTATACTCTTTTAGTGTCCTAAAATGAAGGTCAAGTTCGTTGGCC